>JAVTVY010024843.1:0-90685 GCA_036873755.1 Hanleya hanleyi | reverse complement strand
TTATTTTTTTTTTTTTTTTTTTTTTTGCGCAAATGTAAACCAAAATGTGTCATTTCAATTGAGAAAAAAACCCAGTATGGTTGGTTAAAAAGTTTGGGAGAGATAGTTTATTTAAAAAAAAAATAATTACTTTTGGGGGGAGTGGGGAAGTTTAAGAGAGAGGAAATGGGATGTGAATACAAGACTATATATATAATAGTATAGATAATGTTTAAGTCGATCATATATGCAAATAAAAATATAATAAATAAATAGAAATCATGACAGCTCTTTTTTTTAAATTGGAATAACCAAATATAACTAGGCCGTTAATGAGATTATTTCTACATCAGTATCGATGTTCAGATGGTTTTTTTAATATTCAGTCGTCGTTCGTTTCTTGCGATAGAAAGCTGTCGACATGTTTCAGTGATTCAGCAAGACATCATGATGTTCTAGTCGTAAATTCCTTGTCACTGACAAGTTTCCTTAAAACCTATCTGGTCTCCCCCTAATAAACTTCAAACGATCCCATAAAATACCAATTTATGGTTATTTTCTTCCATTCCCCTGTTATTCGTGTATCAAGCGAAATCTCGTATTATGGTTATTCCTCCATACCCTTTTATTTATGTATCAAAAACATGTCGTTTAATGATCATTTCTCTTTTTCGTGTATTAAAAAAACGTATAATTTTATGGTCCCCTGTATTCATGTGTAAATTTCACTTTATGATTGTTTCTTCCGTTCCCCTGTTATTCGTGTATCAATTAAAGTTATTATGTTAAAATATCAGCTTTATGGTTATTCTCCCACCATTTCCCTTTTATTCGTGTATAAAAATCTCATTTTAAGGTCAATTTCCGCCATTCATATGCGTGTATAAGAAAATGTCCTTTTATAATTATTCTTATTTTATTTATATTAAAATCTCATTTTATGGTTAGTGTCCTTCATTTCATTTATTCGTGTCTGAAAAATATCTCATTTTAATGTTGTTTTCCTCCTCTCCATTTTATTCCTGTTTATATTCCTTTATGCAAATCTCATATGGTTATTTTCCCTATTTGTGTATCAAATGAAATCTCAATTTATGGCTATTTCTCCTGTATTACCCGTTTTATTCGTGTATCAAAGGCATTATGCATACGTTAGGATTGATGCACTTGCCGAATTTGCCTGATACGGTAGAGTTCTGGATACAAATAGATCGGTGAGTTCCTCTTAATCGAACCAATCGGCAGGCTTGGACAGTTATCGTTACTCCCCAATCGGCTGCGAGATTGAGCTTGGACTCGTTTGAATTGTGAATGAAGTAGAATCACCAAAAAGTCCACCCAAATATGGTACATGCAGTTACGGCATCTTGTCGGAAGCCATTTTTCGTATAATTTTGGAGCGATTTTCCGAAAAAAACCCCTATGTTTTCCCTCAAAAAGCAATTAATATCGCAGAGAATCATTAGTTCTAGCAATATAAATTACTTTCATGCCCTTTTAGCCAAGAAAAATGCGAAAAAAATGAAGGAAAAGACCGAAAACGACTTTCTGATGACACTTTGTGACCGCCATTTTGAATTTTCCCATGACCATTTGCACCTATAGGATTACGCCAATAAGTTTCGCGGAAAAGTCAGAAAATTTCAGGTCTGTTGTTGTCTTTGTTTCAGAGCTGCGGTGAAAGGTTGGGTGGGGGGAGTGGGGTTAATGTCCGTCCCCAGGCCAGATACGGTTAACTCGGTATAAAGCCCAAGCGCGATATTGAGTGATGAGAAGTGTGTCAGTGGGGTGTGTGAGCCTCCAGTACGTCATGATGTCATGTGTCCCTCGGCGCGCTACAAATGCTGATGATATTACTGACGCTGTCCTATACCGAGCTGACACAACTGTTTGCGATGTGAATCTTGGAGAGCCCAGAGTACCTGGCTACATTGCCTTAACGCCCGCCTTCAGATGGCTCACGAGGCAAACATTTTGCCCGGTGACCTACCCTTGTCTTTTTTATTGTGAATACTCATGGTTTTGACCAATAAAACGAAAAAAAACAAACAAAAAACAAATGGATGGTTTTCCTATCCGATACTTCTCTACATGCTTGTCAATCTCAACTGAGTCCACAATTTGGCAATACAATACCGAAAAAAATGAATTTTCTTCATAAAAATGCGGGTAAATGCGAGCATTGAAAGCAAAATCGACTTTTTTATTTACAGAAATGTCACGAGAAAAGGAATAAGTTCTTGAAAATGTTGCATATCTGTACAAACTTATGATCCAATAAATGAGCATTAAGGAAAAACAAATTGCAGTTTGATACTATAATTGACTGCAGACAAAACTTTCGTTCAATGAAATATGCCGATAATTTGAACAAAGCCCCTCCATCGTATTATCTTTTGAGGATTCAAATAAAACGTGTGTGTGTTCGTTCCAATGTTTCATATACATGAGTAGTGTGCCTAACGACACAGGACCTACGAAGTAGGGTTTGATATGATACAAGTACGTACCTTGATCTAAGACCATTTCCATGGTCGTAAGAGGCAATGAGACATGTTTTTGCCATTTTCGAGATTTCTAGGTCACCTAATTAGGTCAAAACTTGGGTCAGAACGTAGACCACATTGGCCTTGAGCCAATTAGATCAGGTCACACTGACATTGACCTAATTAAGCGCGTTTCCATGGTCTTAGGAGACATTAAGATATGTTTTTGCCAATTTCGAGGTTTATAGGTCACCTTATTACGAGGTTTCTAGGCCACCTAATTAGGTCAGAAATTGGGTCAGAAAGTAGGTCATATTGATCTTGACCCAATTAGGTCAGGTCACTCTGACGTTGGCCTAATTAAGCGCATTTCCATGGTCCTAAGAGGAATTAGGACATGTTTTTGCCAATATCGAGGTTTATAGGTCACCCAAGTCGGTCAAATTTTCATCAAAAGTAGGTCAGTTCAGAACTTGCAGGTAACAGTCCCCTAACGCAGGTTCATGCCAATAATCAAGGTTCTAATGTCAACGGTTCTCCTTATTTTGCCGGAGGAAGGATTGGGATGGACAGACAGACTCACTCACTCACTCACTCACTCACTCATTACCGGACAATTTGCAAATGAGAGCCTACTTCATAGGAAAACCCCTTTTAAGAACCCACTCCCGTTATCGGCAGCCGTCGGTAAGCTATTTCTAAGGAGTCGATGACGTCAAACTCTTCCAAATGAGGTCGTCTCGTCAGGTAATGGGGTATTTGAAACAATCATATCACATGAGTAATGTGACTAACGTCACAGGACCCACGAAGTAAGTGAGGAAGATGATGTCCAAACGTTATGTTGTAGGTCACCTAAGTAGGTCATATTCATTAAAAGTAGGTCAACTCAGAACTTGCTAGTAACAGTCCCCTAATGTAAGTTCATGCCAAAAATCAAGGTTCTAATGTCAACGGTTCCCCTTATTTTGTCGGCGAAAGGATTCGGATGGACTGACTGACTGACTCATTACTGGACAATTTGCAAATGAGAGCCTACTTCGTAGGAACATTCACAATTGTAATAAATGACAAAATGTTTGCCCCACAAGCCATCTTAACCCTGCCAGGCCTGAAGGGGGGGGGGGGGGGGGGGGGGGTTATGCCCCTTTTCAATCTTTCTGTTCTATCTCCGAAACGACCAAAAATTGAGAGCTGTCACTCTGTGACCTTGTAGTTTATCATATTGGGGTTATTTGCATAACCCCGAGCAGAGAATGGTAAATTCAAAATGTCGGCCATGTGGAGTACCAGAAAGGTGAAGTTTTCTTCATTTTTCCGCGGGGAGAAGTGGGGAAAAAAATATTTTATTGAACATCAGATTAATATTTATTAATTTATCATGCAGTCATTGCTGAGAAATTACATCAATGAAAAATTTAAAAAATCGACCAAAAATGCTCTTTGAAAATGAGGTCACTGTGACGTCACTAAAGCGGCCATCTTGGATGAGCTATTTAGGTGGTCCTCCACAGTGTCGTAGCAATGGCCCCTGTCTAATTTTATAATTAATGGACTGCCCGTGCTATGCTACATCATAATTCTTCTTTTCTTAATAGCTTATATCTATAATGCCATCATATTCAGCATAATCATCGCTGCAAACGAGCACGAACAAGTCGTTGGCTGGCTTCGTCTACACGGTGATCGGGGTCATGGAGTAAATTTTTCCCCGTCTGAGTTATGCTCCTTAGAGGTGCCTAAAAATCAGGACTTATTTACGGACAGAAAATCTGACAAAAAAACAGGCAAGTTGACCCCCACTTGTTTTGCCTTTTTAAGTTGATACCGGACCAAGGAACGTGATAAAGAAATTTAATTGAAATCGCTCTTACAGATTTTTCTGAAAGTTAAGCCGAATTTGACCTTTTTCGATATTTTAAGGGGTTTTCTAGGAAAAATGAAACAAACATGGAGGGAAATATTCGAGATTCATTTTGCTATAACATAACAGTCCTGTTTCTTGAAATATTGGTTTAATCATGCTCTTTCAGAAAATATATACATATGAGTGGTTTGTGTTGAAGATTGTACGACAATTGGTGGCCGAAAAACGGACCCATGGTCTATTCCTTGCCGAATGGAAGAATCTCTGGAGTGCACCCTTACATGTTTCAGCCCGAGGGAGATGACCTCCTTCTAAAACCTGAGCCTAAGGAAACGCTCCCAAGTTCGTACCTTAGAGTATTGTCACCGAGGTTTTCCACAAGATCAGACTCTTAAAGATAAACTGTTGTTTATTCACCGGAGACGTCGATCGTGGTACAAGAGTTGATATACGAAGCAATTCCACAAGCCATCATGCAAAAACTCTACTACAATGACTCTACAATGAACAGTCTGTGTTCAAACAGATGGTACTTCTCTGCACACTGAAATACACATGTGTTCCAAGGGAGACGTGGTCTTAAGTCTCAAGACAATTAGCTTTGTAAAGCGTACATACTGTTAAACAAACAAAACTGTTGAATTAAACACTTATGCAATCACGGTTACATGCTAACGTTAGCAAATAGAGAAATATATCATCATTATCATGTTCACTGTCACAGTTCTCCTAATAAACACGTTCAATTCGCTCCACTTCAGTACAGTTAACCCTATCTGGCCTGGGAATTGTGGGGGGAATTTCGGCCCCGCCTAATTATTTTGCTTAACACTTGACCCAGGGGACTAAACTATATCTTTGGGTCAAGCTCTACCGGAAAATTAAGCAAATCCAAGGTGGATTTGATAATATCACAGTGACGTCATTTTCAAAAAAGGCATTTCTTGATCGATGTTCCGGTCAGATTTTTTTTGAATTTTTTATTTATCTAATTTCAACGCAAAAATGCTTGATAAATTGGTAAATATTAATCTGATGAGAAATAAAATAGTTTTTGCCCACTTTTCCTCGTGGATAAGCAGACATTTTGAAGAAACATGACGAAATGATCACTTTTCTGATACCTCACGTGGCCGCCATCTTGAATTTTTGCATGATCCTCTGTCGGAGGGTTACGCAAACAGGATCAAAATGACTACAGTATGATAAACTATAAAGTCACGGAGTGTCAGCTCTCAATTTTTCGTCGTCTTGGAGATAGCGCAGAAGTTTGGTAGGGGGGAGCATAAAGCCCCCAGATCTGGAAGGATTAAAGTTAACTTAATCGGCAACGACGATTGAACTCATCCCTTAATTAGGAGTCAAACAATGAATCCTGTGGAGAAAACATATAATATTGTCCGCATTAGAACATGCACTGGACCTTTATTGTTAGTCAAGCTTCTTGTCTCTGACCTTAGGGGTCACGTCCAATCGATCGAGACGGTTTCTCGATAAACGAGTAAAACCGATAAATATCTCGTCTCGAAGGGTCCCAGTTTATCTCTATCGATTGTTGTCCCGGTTTGCTCCCGGTTTTCTCTCGAAGCACAAGTCTATCTCGATCCCCCTCGAAATAAATCGACTTGCTTCGAGAATGGAATCGAGATGCCTTCAAATGAAGGGTTGAACCATTCGGAAGGCGTGTGCTCGCTCTATATATACGTCTCTAATCTCGGTGAGTACATATGCATTAAGCCACGGATAATGAATTACATTAAGCATAATTCATTTAACATTATTTTAATATTCCGTCTACAGATCTGTGATCGCGTACTTCCTCTGACTGCGCAATTTCACAGCACGTTTATGCACGGAAAGAGATAAACAACAACAATTGAATTGCATAGGGTGGCTCAATATTATTATTCAATGTAACTTATTTCGAACCTGTTTTTAGAATTTGAATCACTTTTATGAGATGCGTCCTGGAAGTGCGCATTGAAATAAATTCTACAAGTCTAGAATAAATTCCACATGTTCTTCTGAAAGTATATCAGGATGGGAGATTTTAATTGACAATACTTATTTGATAGGACCTTGACTTG
Source organism: Hanleya hanleyi (assembly GCA_036873755.1). Taxonomy (NCBI): domain Eukaryota; kingdom Metazoa; phylum Mollusca; class Polyplacophora; order Lepidopleurida; family Hanleyidae; genus Hanleya; species Hanleya hanleyi. The sequence goes on along the minus strand of JAVTVY010024843.1, from coordinate 84,266 downwards.
AAAATTGTACCATGTTTCGTCAAAGATTCAGCAATACAGTGGCCTTGAAGACCACAGGAGCAGCTGGCAAGCCATTGGAAACCGGAAAATATAAACATAAACGCGTGATCGAAGTGTTTGGGCATTCTCTATCAGCTTTTCACGCAGACAAAATGCGGTATTGTTGATGGTAAAACCCTGATTGCACTCTGAACTGGGCGATAATTACTTTCATCGTGTGGTTAATTTGTTAGACGCATGAAACTAGCAATAAATAATAGAACGTGAGTATCTTATCAATACCTGCCAAAATTGTCTTCCCCAGTTTTTCTTTCAAAGAAATTAATCCCTCTCTGTTCGCTGTTGTTTCAAGTCGACGGTTTTCACAGACCGGCTGTGGTGTGAATTATCAACACCTCTAGTTCCGGCTGTCAATATTTCCGCTAACCTCCACCAGGCAAGCATTTATATTTGATATAATCCCCTTACTTGAAGTATATCACAAGAGAGTAATTCCCAGTAAAATGGATTCTTCAATGAATGATACAAAATGAGAAGAAAAAAAAATTACACGCCTACGAAATACAGCGGTCAAACTTTTCATTTTCAATTTTTCGGTTAAAACGATCCATGCTTCGTTTTAAAATAATTTTATGGAAAAATAATAATCGATGTGAGAGATCTTTCAATTATATTTTTATATATTTATATAGATAAATCAAATTTTTTCTTCAGTTGGATTCAGGAAACTTCAGATCATGAATATATCGATTGAACGTTGAATAACATGGAAGGAATCTTTAAAAAATCGTGGTCGGGATTCTATTTTGGGATGCGATATGCGTATACGACGAGCTCCCCCAAAATATGACGACCGCACAAATCTAATCACATGAGAAGCTAAGAAACGACCAATTTAATGGCAATAAAACACGGACATATGCAAACCGGGACCCCCTTCGAGATTACCGATCAATTTCATATCCATCTCGAAAACCGGGACGTTTCGATCGAGATAGAACCGGGAGCAAACCGGGAGATGTCGCCAGGGGTCCCGGTTCTGCCCTCCCGGTTTCAGCCGAGAAATTTCTCGATCCATCTCGAAGGCATCGAGAAAGTGCCTCGATTAATTGGACGTGATCCCTTAGTACATGTCTGACATGCAAACATAGCTATACACTGAATACTATCATCTGTCAATTCTATAATTGATTATTATCAATCCATAATGATTATCAAATATATTTATTCGTAAAATATAGGTGAATCTTCAAACACATCTCATATTTTACACTGTGTTAAGACGATCGTCGGCAGGTGTTCCTGCGTTAAGACGGGTGTCGGCAGGTGTTACCACGCTGTCTAAATCTTCTAACATATCTCACACTTACACTGCGTTAAGACGAGCGTCGGCAGATGTTACTGTGTTAAGACGGGCGTTGACATGTCTTACTGCGTTAAGACGGGTCTGTTTTACTGGGTTAAGACGGGCATCGGCGTGTGTTACTACCTTGAGACGGGCGTCGGCAGGTGTTACTGTGTTAAGAGGGGTGTCGATAGGTGTTGTGCTAAGAAGGCATAGGGAAGAGTGGACATGGTGGAGTGTGGTGGGGATAAATATACAGACGAAGGTCCTAAAATACAGAGTATCTGTAAATATATAGGTTCTTATGCATACAGTATGTTTGCATAGATAAAGGTTCTAGATACTGTATGTCTTTACAGACACAGGTACTTAGTTACAGTTCGTCTGTACAGACCAAGGTCCTTAGATACAGTTTGGCTGTACATCTCAAGGTCCTTAGATACAGTTTGGCTGTACCGATCAAGATTCTTAGATAAGGTTTGTCTGTAAAGATCAAGATTCTCGGATATGTTTGTACATCAGATCAAGGATTTTAGACACAGTCCGTCTGTACATGCCACGTTTCTTAGATACAGTTAGCCGAGGGTACAATCGGTCCCCTTGTAGATTTCCGCTCGGCAGTTTCGAATGAATCGGTCTGTACAAATATATGTTCTCAGATATCGTCTGGCTGTATAGACCAAGGTTTTTACCTCCGTCGTGAAATCTCCCGCCATAAAATTGTCATATGGGGAACCGACGACTCATGTGACTTCCAATAGGGTTTGCCATGGTTCCCGACGAAATTTTGAGGCCAAGTTTCTGGACACTTTTGAAATAATGGGGAACCCTCATTGCAATGCATCTCAATGGGCCTTGCTTCTGTAGTCGGGATCCACCTCCCATCATGCTTCACGAGTTACGGGAGTCAGGTTGGCCGCTTCCAGCGGGAGATTCAACATGGCGGCTCTTCATGTTGTAGAGATAGACGATGCGATTTTTGCCGTTTTTCTGGTAAGTTTATTGCCGCCAGTTTATGCCATTATCACACAACGATTTCTAGTACACCATTCGTCATTTCTATATATCGCAAAGTATTTGTCGGCTGATGACTTATGTCGAAGCCAACCAAATTGTCCGAGTTGTTGTTGTTGCATTATTTAAATGACTGGGAGGTCACGCACTGACTGTGGAAGACCAGCACAATCGACGATGTCCTGATTTCACTGATATTTTTTTCTTTTAGTTGATGATATCCACCAGCCTGGTTGTTAAAAAAAAAATATTCAAATTGTGCTGATAATTTCCTTGGGGGGGGGGGGGCTATTTATTTTGGCATAAATTTCTTGTGCATTTATAAAATATTTACCAGCATTATTGTAATGAAGCATCAAATCATAGTTTATTGTTTGTTAAACCATATGTGTCTCTGTCCCAGTTCCCATTTCAAAGGTTCATCTCCCAGCAGCATACATGTCAATTAACATTTCAATACACTGAATTAAAATTATTCTTGAATCTATCAATTTACCTTGAGTAAGGATACCATTCTCAGCTTTGCAGTCCATCTAAAATGAACGCGTGAAAACAGTTCAAATAATGGTTTGATTTTGCAGAAGTTCCAAATTGATTTGCCTGCATGAGTAATTAGATTAGTGAAGTTAACGTCCAACAAATGCAGAATTGAGCTTGGCATCCGGCCCTACGCTATTCATTGAAGTATTCCCCTACCTTAGTGCCTCGATGGACCCTATTGCCTCGACGGAGGTCTTTGCCCTCATCCAGCGCTTGTTCCAAGATACAGTTGATATATACTGACCAAGATTCGAAGCATTGTCCAAAGCTGCAATGCACCCTGCATGCATTGTCCAAAGCTGCAATGCACCCTGCATGCAATCTTGGAGAATGTGGCCACCTATATGCACTATGTGACCTGTCAACTACGTGCACGCCGTGTACTGTCACTCCATAACCCATTCGGGAAACGTTAGAAACAAATTATCACTTTTTTACCCGGAAAAAAAATTGATGAATGAAAATCTGACAGAAAAAAATGAACCAATTTATTTTAAGAATATGACGTCACTGTGATGTCATCGGAGCGGACATTTTGGATTTGTTTTACATTTTCTGGTAGGGCTTGGTCCAAGATATATCGGGGAACGCTTCATTTCTCTGACCAGAGGGACGAGAAAACTGTTCAAGCCTTTCCTTTCCCAGGGTACGCTTACAAAAAAAAAACAGGCTTGACGAGGGTTAACATAATTGAAATAGCAAGCGTCAGATCTGACATTCAGGATTCAGCCGTCGTCCATAAAAGACTTTCCTCCTCAACAATCGAAAGGCCTATTTTCGACAGCTAGTACCAATAGACCCTATCGCCGTTTCAATTTTTTGCAACTGCGCAGCGTGTGCGCAGCTTTTCGTGAACGTCTTGTTTGTACCAAATCGGAAGTTTTTAACGTTGGAGAGATAGGCCGAGTGTTGAAAAACAGTTGATATTTTGTACGCAAAAACAGTACGCAAAATCATTAAAAGGTCTCATGGACTAACCGCCAGATAGACTAAAGAATGGCTCAAGATATTTATTTACTCTGAACACAATTTGGTTCCACAGAAAAAGTACTTCCCCCTCATGACCCACTTTCAACCTTTTGTGACGCTGCGCAGTTGCAAAAATTTGAAATGGCGATAGTTGTTTATGGCGATAGTTGTTTATGGCGATAGTTGTTTATGGCGATAGAATAGTAGTATACAAAGGCTAAATTGGCGTAATAGCGCCTCACTGCGCATGCGCAGAACCTTGTGTGACGTCATAAGTGTGTTTGTGCGCATGCGTGATATGTGGGAGGTGGGTACAAGATGGCCGCGAGTGTCATGTGTGGGAGGTGGGTACAAGATGGCCGCGAGTGTGAGTGAGTGCAAGATGTGGGAGGTGGGTACAAAATGGCCGCGAGTGTCATGATGTGGGAGGTGGGTACAAGATGGCCGCCAGTGTCATGATGTGGGAGGTGGGTACAAGATGGCCGCCAGTGTGAGTGAGATGTGGGAGGTGGGTACAAGATGGCCGCCAGTGAGTGGAAGATGTGGGAGGTGGGTACAAGATGGCCGCCAGTGAGTGGAAGATGTGGGAGGTGGGTACAAGATGGCCGCCAGTGTGAGTGAGATGTGGGAGGTGGGTACAAGATGGCCGCCAGTGTGAGTGACATGTGGGAGGTGGGTACAAGATGGCCGCCAGTGTGAGTGAAAGATGTGGGAGGTGGGTACAAGATGGCCGCCAGTGTGAGTGAAAGATGTGGGAGGTGGGTACAAGATGGCCGCCAGTGTGAGTGAAAGATGTGGGAGGTGGGTACAAGATGGCCGCCAGTGAATGGAAGATGTGGGAGGTGGGTACAAGATGGCCGCCAGTGTGATTTGGTGGGAGGTGGGTACAAGATGGCCGCCAGTGTCAGTGAGATGTGGGAGGTGGGTACAAGATGGCCGCGAGTGTCATGATGTGGGAGGTGGGTACAAGATGGCCGCCAGTGTGAGTGAGATGTGGGAGGTGGGTACAAGATGGCCGCCAGTGTGAGTGACATGTGAGAGGTGGGTACAAGATGGCCGCCAGTGAGTGGAAGATGTGGGAGGTGGGTACAAGATGGCCGCCAGTGTGAGTGAGATGTGGGAGGTGGGTACAAGATGGCCGCCAGTGTGAGTGAGATGTGGGAGGTGGGTACAAGATGGCCGCGAGTGTCATGATGTGGGAGGTGGGTACAAGATGGCCGCGAGTGTGAGTGAGATGTGGGAGGTGGGTACAAGATGGCCGCCAGTGTGATTTGGTGGGAGGTGGGTACAAGATGGCCGCGAGTAGTAAAATGTATAAAAGGAGTCGATTTTTAGGGAAAGGGTGTATTCAATCTGACTTACCTGACCTGACTTGATCAGCCAGCCAGCCAGCCTGCCTGTCTATCCGCTTGTATGAGACGAAAAGCATGAGACGTGGAGAAGATTTTCCCTTTGATCCAGCAGTACCTCCGGTTGAAGTCTTGCCTGAAGATGAGCGTGTCAGGGACATTTATCAACGTCACTGGGCTACCATACGCCATTGTTTCCACCGTGACCGTCGTCTATTGGACTTGTATAATTTTCGGTTGGAGGACCTCACGTATCTTCCTACTTACGCCGAGAACATTTTTACAGATCAGGTCACTGCCTTCAAATTGAATGTGACATTTGGGTATATCTTACGGCACAAAAAGACGGACCAGCTGCGGTATTTCTATCCGAGTAATAATTCGTATGTGTTTGACCAGCCATTCACCATCACGGATGCCATTTCTCTGGAGCCACTCATCGACCAATTGACTACGTTGGATCCATTGGAATGGGCTCGGTTGCAACGCCCCAATACCCAATGGTTGGTGCAAATGGTGACTAACGTCACATTTTTCGTCACGAAAATGAGAGATCATCCTATCGGAGCTCCTGTACTACTGCCTCCGTGGTTGCTTCATCGACACGGCCTGTATGCATTAACAGTAGGGGTGAAGGGGCCCTACAAAGACCGCAAATGTCTGTTTCGGTGTTTGGCCGTGCATGTGGACGAGTGTGACCCCCGGTGTTGTGACACAGTGGCCGATGGCTATTGGGAAGAATATTTAGAGCAGCAAGAAATGGATAAGCGGCACTTCCGAGGTGTCCCCTTCAAGCATTTGGATGACGTGGAGTCCCTGTTTCATATTAATATCTTTGTCTATCGATTACGACGGGAGGATGACGATACATTTGTGGCTGAATTGGTTAGGCGATCCACAGAACGGTATGCTGCTACGATGAAAGTGAATGTGTTCGACGACAATGGCGTGAGTCATTTTTCGCTGATCTCCAATATGAGCCAGTACGCTCAGTCTTTCAGTTGTGCCCAATGCCATCGGGTCTTCAAAGAATCGTCCAAATTACATCGCCACGAGAAAATCTGTGACAACAGTGTCAAGCGAGTATATCCGGGTGGAGTGTATCATAATACGCCTACTATTTTCCAGGAACTGGCCGATGAGGGTATCATCATACCGGAAGAGGACCGTTATTTTCCCTACCGGGCGTGTTATGATTTCGAGGCCCTGTTGGAGCCCATGGACCTGTTTTCAGCGAAAACGCAGTGGACGCAGCGCCATATTCCTCTGAGTGTCAGTATTTCCAGCAACGTACCTGGCTATGACGCCGCTCCGGTGTGTTTCGTGTCCACGGGGAACTCCCATGAGTTGATTACCCGCATGATGGAGTATTTAGAGCAAGTCAGTGCGGCTAGTACGGCATTGTTGGTGGTGAAGTTTCAGCACGTACTGGACCAACTGAGCGACCGCATTCCTGTACCGGGTGTAGCGTTCAGCGATGATGAAGAGTCCGAGTCCGAGTGCCAGTCCGAGTCCCTGCAGTCGCAGCCCCTGCAGTCGCAGGATGTTCCTCTACCTAAACCGTATGCGGAGAAATTGAAAGTGCGCTTCCTACAATACCTAGGCCAGTTACCGGTGCTCGGCTTTAATTCGGGACGCTATGATTTGAACATGGTGAAGGAGTTTCTCTACCCTTACTTGGCCCAGTCCGATACCCTCAAGTCGGTGATCAAGAAGATCAATAATCATATGGCCCTCACTACTACGTCACTGCATTTCCTGGACGTGCGCAACTACCTAGCTCCTAATTGTAGCTATGATCATTGGGTCAAGGCCTATAACTGTGCACAAACCAAAGGGAGGTTCCCTTACACGTATATATCATCGCTCGACCGTTTGCAGGAAACACAGTTGCCATCTCGGCACGCCTTCTTTGATGATTTGAAGCAAGTGGAATGTCCGGAAGACACGTACCGTGAACTACAGCAGGTATGGAACGATGAACATATGCAGACCTTGGAACATTTCCTCATATGGTACAACAACCTAGATGTGGTTCCTTTCCTGGAGGCGGCCGAGAAAATGGTGCAACTTTTTCAACGCCAAATGCACGTGGACATCTTTAAAGAGTGCTTAAGTTTACCGGGGCTGGCCCTTCGCCATTTGTTTCAAGAGTGTTCCACTTACTTCTCGCTGGTACAACAGAAAGATGTGGACATGCATAATTGTCTAAAAGATAACATTGTGGGCGGGCCCAGTCTTATTTTTCACCGCTACCACGAGAAGGATGTCACTACTCTCCCCAGTGGAAAACCCGTTGCCAAAATCATTGGATTCGATGCCAATGCTCTGTACCTGTGGTCGTTGGCCCAACCTATGCCCAGTGGTCATTATACACGTTGGTTGGCGGAAGGACGTCATTTTACACCCCAACGGTTGCCTCACAAACATCTTGCCGACCAGTGGTTGGAGTGGGAAGCCTATCGACGGGGTATTTATATACGACACCAGACCAACGCCACTGAGAAGCGGATAGGCGATCGGCGTCTCCCCGTCGATGGGTTTGCCTTTGTACAAGGAACACCCACTGTTTTCCAGTTTTATGGCTGTTACTGGCACGGCCACGAATGTCATTTCAGCGCGGGTCGTTTTAATGAGCGACGCGGGAAAACACCATTAGAATTACGGGAGGAAGTAGTGGCCAACGGAGATTATGTGAAAGAGCGAGGATACCATTTGATTGAAATGTGGGAGTGTGAATTTCACACCATGTGCCAGGCCCGTCCCCATTTACAACGGTTCCTAAAAGAGCGTGAGTACCCGTTGAGTCGTCGGCGACTGCTGAGTCTGCCACAGATGTTGGACGCCATTCGTTCGGGGCAGCTCTACGGCTTTGTAGAATGCGACCTGCATGTTCCAGACACTCTCAAGCCCCTCTTCGCCCAGTGTCCGCCTATCTTCAAGAATACGCTGGTGGGTCGGGATGATATTGGGGAGACCATGCGCACCTACGCAGAGCAACACGAGTGTTTACCTCAACCACGCCGCATGTTGATTGGAAGTATGTGGGCGCACAAAATATTGCTGGGCACCCCCTTACTGCAGTGGTACATGAAGCACGGTTTGGAAATTACTCAAATCTATCAAGTGATACAGTACGTCCCCGAGGCTTGTTTTGCGGGAATGCCGAGCTCGTCACGGCGGCCCGTCGTCAAGGTGATGAATACCCGAGTCAGGCCATCATGGCTGAATGTTGGAAACTCACTGGCAATGGTTATTATGGAAAAACGGTAACGAACCAGGATAAGCACGTCAACGTGAACATTTGTACGACTGCCCAAGCCTGCAAAAAAGTGAATTCTCCTCTGTTTCGGTCCGTGGAGGTCATCGATGACGACACCTATGAAGTCACTTCAGCCAAGAAGACTATCCGGTACAATTTACCCCTGCAGATTGGATGTATGGTCTATCAGGTGGCCAAGCTGAGGATGTTGCAGTTTCTCTACGACTTCATGGGTGTCTATTTTAATCCCTCAGACTGGCAGTTGATGGAGATGGACACAGATTCGGCCTACATGGCCGTCTCCAACGCCGATTGGGAGTCCCTGGTGAAACCCGAGTTACGGGCCCAGTATGAAGCGGATCGGGACCTGTGGCTACCTCGACACGACCACTACACCTACGACAAGCGGACGCCGGGTCTGTTTAAACTAGAGTGGAGTGGAGATGCCATGATCGCCCTGTCGTCCAAGACCTACTATTGTTACGGAGGAGATGGAAACAACAAGTTTAGTTGTAAAGGCGTCAACCGACGTGACCCTGCCATCGACAAAGCTCTCTACCTGGACGTATTGCAGAGCCAGGCCAGTGCCAGTGGGACCAACCGATGATTCCGGGTGGTGCACCACCAGATGCGGACCTATATCCAGCAACGAGACGCCTTTACTTTCTTTTATCCGAAACGGAAAGTATTGGCCGACGGTGTGAGCACTACCTACTTGGACTTGTAAAAAATGTGGAACATTAACTGTGGATACACGAGTTATAAAAACTGTAAAAGTCAGAATGGCCGAGTGGTCTAAGGCGCCAGTCCTAAGTACTGGTGGGGTGATACCCTGCGTAGGTTCGAATCCTACTTCTGACAAACTTTTTTTGTATATACTACTACTATTCTATGTGTACATACCTCTACTATTTGTATCCTGTATTCTATTTGTATAGTCTAATCCTTGCTTGTTGACTTAAATAAAAAGAGAGAGAAAGTCAAAACCCATTATTGTGTTTTTTTCATCAATTTTATTCAACGTCAGAACAATATAACGTCATAACAATAATAATAAAACAAGATGCGCGCGCAGTACATTAAGTTAACCAGAGAAATGGAGCATGCACATTAAAACGAGAGGCCGTCCAGTCATAGACGAGCATGCGTGATGTGTGGGAGGTGGGTACAAGATGGCCGCCAGTGTCATGTGTGGGAGGTGGGTACAAGATGGCCGCGAGTGTGAGTGAGTGCAAGATGTGGGAGGTGGGTACAAGATGGCCGCGAGTGTCATGATGTGGGAGGTGGGTACAAGATGGCCGCGAGTGTGAGTGAGATGTGGGAGGGGGGTACAAGATGGCCGCCAGTGTGAGTGACATGTGGGAGGTGGGTACAAGATGGCCGCCAGTGAGTGGAAGATGTGGGAGGTGGGTACAAGATGGCCGCGAGTGTCATGATGTGGGAGGTGGGTACAAGATGGCCGCCAGTGTTGTGGGAGGTGGGTACAAGATGGCCGCGAGTGAAAGATGTGGGAGGTGGGTACAAGATGGCCGCCAGTGAGTGGAAGATGTGGGAGGTGGGTACAAGATGGCCGCCAGTGTGAGTGAGATGTGGGAGGTGGGTACAAGATGGCCGCGAGTAGTAAAAATATTTGCATATTTTCAAGATGGCGGCTTGTTTTTTCTAGGTTAGGGGTGGTCGGCTTCAAGATGGCGGCTTGTTTTTGTAGGTGCGTCCAATTGCACTTGTTTCGCGCCTCATTTGCCTATTTTCAAGATGGCGGCCTGTTTTTTCTAGGTTAGGGGTGGTCGGATTCAAGATGGCGGCCAATTGCACTTGTTTGACCCTTCATTTGCATATTTTCAAGATGGCGGCCTGTTTTTTCTAGGTTAGGGGTGGTCGGTTTCAAGATGGCGGCCTGTTTTTGTAGGTGCGGACACTTGCACTTGTTTCGCGCCTCATTTGCATATTTTCAAGATGGCGGCCTGTTTTTTCTAGGTTAGGGGTGGTCGGATACAAGATGGCGGCCTGTTTTTTTGTAGGTCAAGGTCAATTGCACTTGTTTCGCTCGTCCTCATTTGCATATTTTCAAGATGGCGGCCTTGTTTTTTTTCTAGGTTAGGGGTGGTCGGTTTCAAGATGGCGGCCTGTTGTATTTTTTTTTGCATATTTTCAAGATGGCGGCCTGTTTTTTCTAGGTTAGGGGTGGTCGGATTCAAGATGGCGGCCTGTTTTTTTGTAGGTCAAGGTCAATTGCACTTGTTTCGGTCCTCATTTGCATATTTTCAAGATGGCGGCCTTTTTTTTGTAGGTTAGGGGTGGTCGGTTTCAAGATGGCGGCCTGTTGTCCCCCTGAAAATATGCAAATGAGGTCTCTGGGTTTTTCCCCACTGTTTTCAAGATGGCGGCCTGTTTTTTGTAGGTTAGGGGTGGTCGGTTTCAAGATGGCGGCCTGTTGTCCGCTGAAAATATGCAAATGAGAAACTGGCCATTTTGTCGGATGTGGTCACTTAGTGTCGAAAACTGGACCCTGTATGACGTCACTTCCGGGTTTTTCACTAAAAACTACATCCAAACATAGAAGAGTTCCTAATGTTTCCTCTTAGACGTCCGTATGTTCAATCGCCGGTGGGTTTTCCCGCCCCGCCCCAGCGCCCCGCAGCGCGAGCGCGCGCGCGAGTTCTCCGGAAGTGCGCGTCATCCCCGACAGTGCGCGCGCGGACGCGGGTCAAAAGGTCAAATGTGGGTGACGACATTTATGTGAGCTGTGCTTATTACAACGATGAGCTGCTCGTTCATATTCGTAAATGGCGTATGCAGTTAGATACGCAACAGCTCGTACCTTGTCCTCAGGGTGTCACTTTCAAATTAACAGCCTGGCGGAAGTTAAAGAGTCTCGCAAGTTCCATTGGTTCAGCTCTGGTCTACCAGGTGTCTCACTATATTTACCTGAAGTACATCGATACAGTCTTGCAGCTCATCAGACCTAAAATTCCACAGGACACTCCAGTACCTTCATACGCAATGATCACTGAAGCACTGGAGGCCGTGACGGAGACGGAAATTGCCCTGGGAGTTGAAGCGGGTTGCCTGTCCAAAATTCCACGTGAAGAAATTATAACATACATTTACGTGCACCAAGGACGGAAAGCTGATGATGAATTCAAACGAGTCTTGATGGCGAACTATTGAGAACAAGTGTTGAACAGAACATTTATTACCATACACCTTCATTGAAGTGGCTTGAGAGCGTATAATTGTTATTAAAATTTCAGAGTTTTTTTACTGTTAATTGTATTAAAAACATTCAATATATGATGAATTTAAACAAGTCTTGATGGTCAACTATTGAGAACAAGTGTTGAACAGAACATTTATTACCATACACCTTCATTGAAGTGGTTTGAGAGCGTATAATTGTATTAAAAACATTCAATATTCAGATATAATTGTATTAAATTCAATACCCTTGTGAATACGTTCATTCTATTTGTGTTAATAAAAAATAGTAGACGAAAATTACAAAAAATGCTTAGTGTTCATTCTTTTGTTCCCTAGTTCCAATACGTGTATTTTCATACCTTTAGGCCGTCGCGCATGCGCAGAATCACCCTAATTCAACCTTCCACCCAGTCCATTAGATAGCCCTTCAACCTTATCAAAAGTATCACAAAAAGTATCACGTCACTATGAATATCTAGCTGAGATTTCTCTTCTATATCTCCCCATTATAACCTTAGGGTTAAAATAAAAAAATATCCCTGGGAAATTTAATTTGACACGGCAATTAATTTTTTAGACGCACCCCGAGTGCATCAATTAATAGTCTGGACACCTACGAGAATTAAAAATAATACATTAGCAGGGTTAACAGCGTCTGGGAAGTGCTCATCATTTCCCAAACAACACGCCTACCGCTGTAAAAATAGTCAAACCCAGGAGCAACTAAAAGGATAACTCTTGGGTCCCAAACGAATAAGGGGGCACTACTCTGCAGGGATTTGTGTGTATGCGTGTAGTGATACATTACCCGCTGGTACTTTTCAACACGACCTCACTGCGCGCGTGACTTTGGAAAAATTGCAAAGATTGGCGCCTAGCTTGTGTTTTCGTACCGTCATCCCAGGGTCTGTTTTGATCATTTTTCTACAATTCTCATGATGTGCTGATATCGGTATGTCGTACGGGCATCGCAATTACCCCAACCGTTACATTTACCGGGACGCTGGGAATGTGGACTGGTGGATATTCAATACCCTTATTCATGGTACAATGTACAAGACGGAGAAGTATGGTACGAAGTGACCTACGAAGATAAAGTCTACAAACTCATTCTCCCCCAAGGCCAATACGATACACCGCAGACGTTCATACAGGGTCTGAATGGTATGATGGAGTACAAGGCCCTAAAGTTCAGCACGGGTGCTGCAACACACCTGATATCCTTGAACATCAAGAGAGAGATATTGTTCGATGTCGACGTACACAACGACAGGAGCTCTATCATGCTGACCGCTAACGCGAATGTGAAACTCAGTCCTATGCTACAGCAAATGTTAAGGATGCCTCACTCCGTCTACAAGGGGGCCACCATTGTCGAGGGGGATTATTTGATGGATATGAAAGTAGGTATGTACGCACTGTACGTCTACTCGGACGCCGTGGACAGCCATATTGTGGGTGATGTGAACACGCCTCTGTTACGGGTGGTACCCATTACCAAGACGTATGGCGAACAAGCCACCGAGAGTTTCAACCATATCATGTACCTGCCCGTACGACATACCGATATCAGCACGATCACGGTAAAAACCTTTCGAAAGAGGATGCTTTTTTAACTTGAGCACATCAATTATATAAGCACAGAATGTCCCACATTTTTCCCTCTTTTCTTAGCAAACTGCATTCACCCAAAAATACAACCCCTGTCCACTATCAACCGTTCTTGTGAGAACGAATCTCTTATATATATACACAGGATTTATTTTGTTTTTCCCCATTCATTAATTAATTAATTTAATATGACAGTCCAAGGGTATAATGGACTTTATAAAAATTTTTAAACCCCGGTATGAGGGAAAAATTTTATTTGATAAAAGTTGGGAATAGCCCCATTAATTTAATATTACACAGTGCGAAGATAACGCGCACTTTTTTTAAAACCCCGGTATGCAAGGGGAATTTATTTTGATAAGAGTGGGGCATTTATTTTGAACGAACACAGGGGTGTGATTCTCGTGTTAAATTATTTTGTGCTTTGCTAGAAGTCCCCCTTTCGGAACAGCTGGGTGGTTTTTAAAAAAACCGTTGGAATATGTAATATAGCCATATTACATCGTTGTTGACAAGGTCTGTTGTCTTCTTCTCTGAGCGCACACAGGACACGTCAAAGGAAGCAATTGACAAACTATCGGTTTATTCGCCTCTGCACACGATGGTATCTTAGCGTGGTGGTTGATGCAGCTTTCACACATACCCTGGTGCCCACAAGGGAATATAGCGAATTTGGAAAATGGATTCGCGCATTCTACACAATGGATATACAAATCTCTTTGGCGTTCTGTGGTCCGTCCGACTGTTGTTGTTGTTAATGTCCATACATAATTGATTTCGTCTTGGATTTGTTTTTCTGGGCTTATTTTCCTGTCTCTTAGCCTCTTTGTTCTCACATCTTTTCTGTTTTTCCTGTCTTGATGTGGCCTATTTCTCCTCAATCTGGTATCTTTTCTCTTTTCTCCGGCGTCTGGCCTCAGCCTTCTTAAATCTTTTTTCTGTTGTTGTTGTTCTTCTTCTCCGGAATCATAGGAAAATTGTAACATCTCGTCTATATCATCAATTTCATCTGGTGCTTGTTGTTGTTCTTCTCCGGAATCATAGGAGGCATTTGAATCGGTTCCATCTTCTGTCGTCTCTGGTTCTGGGGGTTTTAACATGGTTTGTAACATCTCGTCTATATCATCAAAACTTTGGTATACATCTGGAGTAACATCCGGTGTGGTTGTTGTCAAGGCGAAGAAATTATCCAGCGGCGATGTTTCTGGAGGATGCTCACAATGAGTTGGTGCAGGGTAGTTCTGGGGTTCAGGTAAAGGTGAGAATAAGTGGTTGATTATATCATCTAATCGGGGTTCATCGTGTACCAAATTCATGATACTGTCGAAGCGTTGTACTTGATTATCATGATTTGTGAACAAATCTGATGTGTTGTCAATATCCATGAGTTGAGCCAAGGGTGAATCCATGACTGGGCACTCAGATTAATTGTGAATAATTAAAAAATGTGGTATTTATAGTGTAAGACACGCGCGCACGCGCAGCGAAAACATTCTGGTTGTATCGTGTGCTACGCTGCTGAAGAAAAAATATATGTGTGTTTGTTTAACAATTATAAACAGCTTTTCATTTTACAATAAATGTCAGGGCACCTGTAAATTTTATTACAAGTTAAACTCAGGCAATTCATTAGTGTTATATTTAAAAATTTAACAACCTAACGCTAGAATATATGGTTATTTTATTAATTTTTAGGCATTTTAAAAATCATAAAGTTAGTGTACGGTAGTCTAAAACCCAGGTACATTGGAAATAATTTAATTTTCCTGGCTAAAAAAAAATACGTGTACACTATGGATTAGTCTTATCATAATTCCGAGAAAATTGTAACGGATTTATGGAAAAAATAGGAAATTTTTATGCTTGAACAATGATAACAAAGCACACTCATATACAGTGAGCATAGCTTGCACTCACTCACACTTGGCGGCCATGCATATCTTGTACTCACTGACACTTGGCGGCCATGTTGTACCCACCTCCCACATCATGACACTCGCGGCCATCTTGTACCCACCTCCCACATCTTGCACTCACTCACACTGGCGGCCATCTTGTACCCACCTCCCACAGCCCACTAAAAGTATAAATACGTGTATATTGTGACATTTATTCACCCATACAATCATGAATTCAACAAGACGTGCGCTGTTTACACATCACCCCGCTAGGGACCCGAGAAATGCCGCTACAGAACACAGAGAGCTGGTTAGCGTTCAGGAAAATGATGGAATGATGGTAACCACCAGTTTTCAAAGGGAATTGGAAGACGAAACAACCATCTTAACACGCAGTACAGAAGAATTAGAACAACTCCGGCGAACTGTCGAAGAAAATGCACAATTGGAAAGACTAAGGGATGCACATGACGAAGAAATAAGCACGATGGAGACCATACAAGAACCCGATGATGACACAACTGATGAGGAACTACAAGATGAACTGCCATGGTTAAATAGTAGACGTGGGCCAACGACAACGCCTGGTGAAATTCCAATGATTTCAACTACCGCCGAAACTCCGCCACAACAATGCTCTGGGTGTGAAGCCCAGATAACTCGCCTGAACAACTTGATTAATGGACTGAAAGAAGACCTGATTAAAATGGACGAGGAGATTCACAGACAATACGAACAACTGGATAAAGAGCAGAAAATATCACGCTGTAGCATATGTACAGATGACGAAAGCGAGTTTGCTGTTTTGCCATGCGGTCATTTATGCCTATGTGCGGGTTGTTGGGTGACACTGACGTGTGTAGGAGACATGTGCCATTGCACTGAGGCCGGCGAGAACCATCTCAAAATAAAATGTCCAATTTGCCGGAAACATGTAGGAGGGATAAAGAAAATCTACCGTGCATAAAAGTGTGGTGGTGTAACACTAACGGCCCTTTTCAGGGCCAACCATCTTCCCCGGAAGAGGAAACTTCTAAAAGCACAAAAATTAACATCAGACCCCATCATTGTTATCCCCAAAGAAAAAAAAATTCAATTTTTTCAATTTTTTAACAATTAAATATTGAAAAAACGGAAAAAGGGGAATTAGAAGGGGGACAAGGGGGAGGGAAGGTTGATGGCATGGCCAAAATTTTTTTTTTATTTTAAAAACAAGGAAAAAAAGATTAAAATGGAACCCAAAAAAAACTTTTTCATTTTCTATGTTTTTTAACAATTAAATATTGAAAACAAGGCAGGGAAAAAGGGGGCGGGGTCGGGAGGAGGGAAGGTTGATGGAACAGCCAATCTAGGGAAGCCCCTAATGGGCCAATGGGGTCGAGTGAGGTATCAAATTGAAGCTTAGGTGAAGGGGCATCTGATGCACTGGGTATGGGATTGAACTATCACCCTTCTGCGCATGCGCGGCAGTGAAGGGGTATAAAAATAGCCTTTTTGGAGCTGGGGATAGCCAAAAATTTTTTTTCTGCTAGATATTCATTGGTACGTGATACTTTTGATAAGGTTGAAGGGCTATCTAATGGACTGGGTGGAAGGTTGAATTAGGGTGATTCTGCGCATGCGCGACGGCCTAAAGGTATGAAAATACACGTATTGGAACTAGGGAACAAAAGAATGAACACTAAGCATTTTTTGTAATTTTCGTCTACTATTTTTTATTAACACAAATAGAATGAACGTATTCACAAGGGTATTGAATTTAATACAATTATATCTGAATATTGAATGTTTTAATACAATTATACGCTCTCAAACCACTTCAATGAAGGTGTATGGTAATAAATGTTCTGTTCAACACTTGTTCTCAATAATTCGCCATCAAGACTTGTTTGAATTCATCATCAGCTTTCCGTCCTTGGTGCACGTAAATGTATGTTATAATTTCTTCACGTGGAATTTTGGACAGGCAAGCCGCTTCAACTCCCAGGGCAATTTCCGTCTCCGTCACGGCCTCCAGTGCTTCAGTGATCATTGCGTATGAAGGTACTGGAGTGTGCTGTGGAATTTTAGGTCTGATGAGCTGCAAGACTGTATCGATGTACTTGAGGTAAATATAGTGAGACACCTGGTAGACCAGAGCTGAACCAATGGAACTTGCGAGACTCTGTAACTTCCGCCAGGCTGTTAATTTGAAAGTGACACCCTGAGGACAAGGTACGAGCTGTTGCGTATCTAACTGCATACGCCATTTACGAATATGAACGAGCAGCTCATCGTTGTAATAAGCACAGCTCACATAAATGTCGTCACCCACATGAAATTTCGCTTCATCACGCCCGTCGTCGCGAATAACTGCATCGATGGCGTAATCAAGGGTCTGCAGTTTTTGCCAGCTCTCTAAGTTCAGGGCAATATGCTTACCGGGTTTGTCGCCAAAGCCCGCCGCATTCAAATGCAATTCTGCGTCTTTCACACTCACTGTCAAATAAGGTGAGAGCTCCCAAATGTCCCTGTGGGCTGCCTGGTAAGCTTGCTGGATCAGATTATTAATCTCCTGGACAGACAGAGGAAGTTCTACCTCTTGTTTCACAGGCACTTGCTGGGGTACAACTACTGACTCAGGTATAACTAACGGTGTTAGTCGGGGGCGTTTGGAGCGTGAAACGCGTTTGGCAGGTGTAGTACTCGCCTCTGGGGTAGTGTACGCACGTTTGCTAGCTGTAGTACGCTGTTTAGTAGTGGTATCCATTACTAACACATCAGCATCTTGAGTACTATCTTGTATAACGTCGTCATCGTGGGCTTCAAGTAGATCTGCTAGTTCGTCATTTCCCGCCATCCTCAATCCCGCCATGAAGGCTAGACATCCATAGTAGGTAAACTGCGGTACATCATCGATGAGGGCTGTGTTTTGGGCTGAAGTGGTTTTCTCCGCCATGATTTCTTCGGCGCGCTGTTCCAGTAGTATGTTTTCCTCCTGCATAAGGAAATCACATAATTCACCCACATTCCGCATCTCTTCAATCAGACGAACACGGTACTTTGCAAGCCTGACTAAAAATAATGATAATGACGCCATGACTATGGGCTCCAGGCTGGTGAGCAACTGCTACGGTGTAAAAGTATTATTACAAGCGGCTAGGCAGGCAGGAGGACTGGCTGGCTGGCTGGCTGATCAAGTCAGGTCAGGTAAGTCAGATTGAATACACCCTTTCCCTAAAAATCGACTCCTTTTATACATTTTACTACTCGCGGCCATCTTGTACCCACCTCCCACCAAATCACACTCGCGGCCATCTTGTACCCACCTCCCACATCATGACACTGGCGGCCATCTTGTACCCACCTCCCACATCATGACACTCGCGGCCATCTTGTACCCACCTCCCACATCTTGCACTCACTCACACTGGCGGCCATCTTGTACCCACCTCCCACATCTTCCACTCACTGGCGGCCATCTTGTACCCACCTCCCACATCTTCCACTCACTGGCGGCCATCTTGTACCCACCTCCCACATCTTCCACTCACTGGCGGCCATCTTGTACCCACCTCCCACATCTCACTCACACTCGCGGCCATCTTGTACCCACCTCCCACATCTCACTCACACTCGCGGCCATCTTGTACCCACCTCCCACATCTCACTCACACTGGCGGCCATCTTGTACCCACCTCCCACATGTCACTCACACTGGCGGCCATCTTGTACCCACCTCCCACATCTCACTCACACTCGCGGCCATCTTGTACCCACCTCCCACATCATGACACTCGCGGCCATCTTGTACCCACCTCCCACACATGACACTCGCGGCCATCTTGTACCCACCTTCCACATCTTGCACTCACTCACACTCGCGGCCATCTTGTACCCACCTCCCACACATGACACTCGCGGCCATCTTGTACCCACCTCCCACACATCACGCATGCGCACAAACACACTTATGACGTCACACAAGGTTCTGCGCATGCGCAGTGAGGCGCTATCTCATCAATTTAGCCTTTGTATACTACTGTGCTAGCTACGAATGATCGTAATCAGACTCGTCATGGGTCAACAGGTCAGGGACTTCGTTTCCATACGGGCGTGATATTTAAGGTTCTTTAATTTCTGGTGGGGGGGGGGCGGATTTAACCGCTATTAAATGTCAAATATAACCTCTTAAAACAATTTAGCACAAAAGTTATGGAGTTTGAGGAACAATTGCTAAAACTTTTAAAGTTTCGAAAGATTATTTGTGTTGTTGTGGTATCAAAGCATTGAATTGAATGGATATCTTGAATTTGTACTTCCCCGAATAAATACATTCTTCCAACCTCCATACCCTCGGTAAACAGACAATAGGGGATATACAATCTCATGCTATGAGAATGGATAAATACAGAACAGTGTGGTAGGCTCTAAAGTATCGCATATCTCTCCGCGATGGTTCAGTCCCACGTTATCTTATCGATGGCGTTGAGGATCCAAATGCGTTTATTCATGCTTATTTACGTCACTGCGGTCCATTTCATTGAACAGGCAGACCCGATGTCCGACCTACTACCGATACTTTTGGAGGTATCGTGGGTGCTGGATCATTCCCTACTTCAAATTCAATTGGTCAATTCCTGTGACTGCCGTATGTCCGTAAGTATAATAGTTCGGAACATTATGCTCAAGAACCGGTCAATAAGATGCTACGCCATAAGTTGGTACTCTTATTCAATTGACATGTACTTCACGTCTCTATCCGGCAATAAAACAACCCCTCCCCACTCTGTCCACGAGTTCGGCAAATAGTTTGATCGCCGCGAGAGGCTGATGTGTCTACTGAACGGCCCATTGAATTTCGTCTGTTTACCGCCATCATCTTTGTACGGGTCACGTGATCGGCACTGCGATACAGACCGATCACGTGACCCATACGAAGAAGATGGCGGTACCACGTGAATAGTTATGAAATTCAATCGACCATTGATGTTTGAAGAATGATTGCATTCAGCTCCCCACGCCGATCAAATTATTTGCCGAGCTCGATAAAAATGGCCGACAGAGAGTGGGAATGGGTTGCTTTATTGCCGGATAGAGCCGTGCGACCCATGGAGCTTAGGGGTCCCGGATTGTACATGTGAACTGAATAAGAGGCAGCCTGGCGAAGTGTAAGAACGAACGAAGACATCCTGGTCAGAAGGCACATCATTGGCTTCTTTTCACATTACTCCTTGGACAATGCTGTCTTGCCCCGGTGTCGGGGATAGATGCACAACACGCGAGCACCGCGTGAGCACCGCGTGAGCTTCAGTTCGTTCCCATGATATCTCCGTTATGTTTATAGCATGGAGCAGGTGTTTCAACTATTGATAACTGGTGTAAATATGATAATATGGATCAAATATTCCTACTTCCGGTTTTCTAAGAAAGGACCAATTAGCTTACATTTATGGCATTTTTAGCAACTTCAGGTCGAAAATATACCATTAATCATCGATTAAAATATATATTCCGGATGGAAGACATACATGTAGCAAAGCGCCCGGATTGATGAACCGAAGCTCATGCGGCCAGATTAGTAGGAAGCCGTTAAATTCCAGAGTAAAAATGAGGGTCCAAAATGAGGGTCTGTGGCGTGACGTGGCGATGACGTCACGATGGTGTCACAACCGATCACGTGACATCCGTGTCACATCCGGGTCAAAGATCACATCCGGGTCACTTCCGGTAACGTCACTTCCAGTCACGTGATGGCCCAACAAGAGGGATCTCAGAGTGATCCGACCCGTTCGAAACGCGTTTGACGAGGAAAACGTGTTTTGCTAAAATCCCTGTAACCGTTTGGAACGCGTTTAGAACGCGTTTACATTTAGTTCCGTTCGCATTTCGTTAGGTCAAACTAAACGAAAATAAACGGACACGGAACGTTTTTACCCCTGTATCCGGTCTCGAGAGTGGCGAGCGTGATCAGTGTATGACACTTTGGTGACGTCTCAATTGACTTGGATGCTTAAAGACTATATCACACTCTGCACATGTCGTACACGTGTGTGACGACGTAAACTGTCCAGGCGACGAAAGGGCTTCGAACAAGCCGTACACGTGAACATCGTGGTAGAGTGTCTGCTGAATGGAACGTCAGCTGTGCACGTCTTTAGGATACGCTTGGTTTTAAGGACAGTAACGCCTAGCTTAACGCTTCAATGCCCTGGTGAAGTAGCTCAGAAGCTCTGATTTGGGCTAATTCACCAGGGCGTTACAGTCTATAAAGTCAAGTGCATTCCCAAAACACGCACAGTCGACGTTTAACCGTCAACATGGCTTATACTTGCTCTGAGTGTGAACGCACGTTCACCAGACATTACGATATGATGCGACACAAGGAAAATATACATGGGATTGAAGACTCCGAGGAGTCCGTTGAGGCGGATGCTGATACAAAGACTGCTGAGATTGTATCGACTGATACCGAAACCGAGATCGCTGAGAGTCTATCTACTGATACGAAGAGCTTGACCTCAGATAGTCACCCTACATCCCAGGAAAGTGAGGCAGAACCTACCTTCTGGGATCGTATTATACATGAAGCTATCAATACTCACGCTGCAGCGATCGAGGACGCCGGACAGGATAACTTACAACAGGCGTACACCCAAATGCGCCCCTGCATCAGGAAAACAGCCATGGAGGAGCTATGAACAGTATACCTTACTCCTGCTTAAAATGAAAGGCGACCCCACGCACAGGTCCATCATGAAGACCAAGCGTCACTTGGAAGAGGATATGCGATCAGAAAATGCGATCAGAATGCGCAAACAACTGTTTCAGGACATGCTGCCCGAACAATATCCTGAACTGCCCGACGATGCTTAGGTCACACCGAGCAAAGATGGAACTTTCTGAAAGGACGGCTTCTGATTGGACAAGAGCAGCCGAGAATACATCTAACGGGCAAGAACGAATATGACAGATACAGCGCCAAATGGCGGCCTCTGATTGGACAAGAGTCTTCTTGACTTGTAAACATACCCAACGCGGCTCCCCCAGCGTGGAAATGATGTAACATTGGGGAGAATAAACTATATGAAAAAACTTCTTGTTATTGTTGTTCTCTCTTCTGTCATCTTTGTTGTTGTTTTTCTCTCATCTGTCTACATCATGACGTCAAGGCGTTATGCTAGGGCGTTAAGGCGTAACGACGGGCGTGGACGGGTGTCACTGCATTTCGATGTATTGGTGGCAATTCGATGAAAATCAGAGCTTTTGGGCTAATTCCCCAGGGCGTTGAAGCGTTGAGCTTGGCGTTGGCGGACGTTGCTACAAGATGCCACTTCACACGACGCATTCGGACCAAGGATGGTCCATTTCTATCCCAAAACACCTTCCTTCACACCTCCAAACTGTCCACTTTGGCTACTACTCCTACTGATGACGTCACCAATGACGTCACAGATGACATGGACATTCATCAAGTCATGGTCTGCACCACCAGGGCTACAAGACGCATTCGGATCACGGATGGTTCATCTCTATCCCAAACACCTTCCTCTACACCCCCAAATGCCCGCTTTCGCTACTACTCCTACCGATGACGTCACAGATGACGTGAACATCCCTGAAGTCGTGGTCTACACCAAGAGGGCTACAAGATGACACCTCCCACTACCCATTCGAACCAAGGATGGGCCATCTCTACCCCAAACACACCCTTCACGCACCCTCCAAAATGCTTGCTTTCAATACTACGACCAGACTGCGCATGCGCCGAATATTGAAAACGGACGATGCATTAGACCATTCGGATGCTCCTCCACGAGAGCTTCAAAATAAGACCTCATACGACACCATCGGACCAATAGGGAATCACCTGGACACAAAAACGTCCACCCAGTATGGACCTATCCACTGAGCCAGTAGGCCTATGGGCCTATCCAGACCTCCGTGAACTTTTAAAAAAATCACCGCTTAGCTTCGGGACCCTGCCCATCGTGTTCTACGTGGTGAGACGGGAAAAACAAGACCAAACAACCCATATCACAATGAACATGTGTGAATTGCCCAGTATGGACCTATCCACTGAGCCAGTATGGGCCTATGGGCCTATCCAGACCCCCGCGAAAATTTTCACCGCTTAGCTCCGAGACCCTTTCCATCGTGTTTTACGTGGCGAGACGAAGAAAACAAGACCCCACAGCCCATAGTAAAATCCACAAAAAAAGTGACCAACCTCCATACCCCATACAGGCATTTCCCCGTATAGATGCAAATGTGCGAATGAGGCCCCTATTGTAGAGGTGAAGTTCGTGTTCCGCATTTTATATTTTCGGGGACAAATCCTCATTTTATATTCACCCACCCATGACTTGATCGCCCTGGAGGAGCGCTTCACTTTCACACCTCACTCGACCCAATCGGTCCGCTAGAGGCCCCTCTCGCCCCTGAAGATTGCTGAAGATTCTCACGAAAACCCGTGTATTTGGGACTACTTTCTGTCCGCGGAAGCTTTTTCCCGCGACCGCATCACTACAAGACCGCATCACCGCGGAGGAATACATGCCCATGGGCGTCGCTAGGATTTTTCATAGGGTGGTCGATTATCATAGCACTTTAGGCGAGGGTCCAGGGGCCGCCTAGGCCCCGGAAGCTCCGGGGTCCTAGATCGCCGGAGATGCGTTCTAAGCGTTTTCCCGGAATTAAATCTGAACAAAATGTATGCAGATTTAGGGTTATATTATACAGCTCTGGGACCTTAGATGGCCTGAGATGCATTCTGAGCGATTTTCAACAATTAAACTAACATGTCATTTGTCAAATATCAGTATTATATTTTATTCTCTTGTCATCTTGAAAACACAATAATAATGCTTTGGGCCGATATACCTCGTCGGCTAACCCAGTGGCGTCGGAACGTAATTGAAAGTGGGGGACCACTATCACAGCCCAACAGGAAGGGGGTCCAGGGGTCGCCTATAGGCCCTGGAAGCTCCGGGGTCCTAGATTGCCTGAGATGTGTTCTGAACGTTTTTCCGGAAATAAAACTGATCATACTGCATGCGCATTTATGATTCTATTTTCACGATTTTTTTTTCGCAATTATAAGCATGCATCGATATTATGCCTTCATCCATTTGACGTTCTAGTTATATTTAAAACATACAAAACGATGACTTATAGTTCTTGGGAGGGAAACCAATATGCCTACAGATACGATTCATTCACACAAAGATAAAACAAGGAAATCCTCACAGCCCAACAGGCGAGGGTCCACGAGCCGTTTAGGGCCCGGAAGCTCCGAAGTTCCAGATCTCCAGAGACGCGTTCTAAGAGTTTTCCCAGAAATAAATTCGAACATAATGTATGCAGATTTATGGTTCTATTTTCACGTATGTTTCGCATTTATAAGCACTCATCGATATTGAAAAAATCATACTTCATGCCTGAATCCATTTGACATTTTAGTTATATTTATCACATAAATAAAAACACATAAAGAAACGATGACCTTTGCATCATGGAACATTAGAACCAATATGCTAGCGATTCATTTACACAAAGCTAAAATGAGCGATCCTCACAGCCTGACAGGCGAGGGTCCAGGGGCCGCCTAGGCCCCGGAAGCTCCGGGGTCTCCGGTTGCCGGAGATACATTTTACCCGTTTTCCCGGAAACAAATCTGAACACAATGTATATAGATTTATGGTTCTATTTTCACATTTGTTTCGCATGAACCCGCATCGATATTGAAGAATATGCCGGACTCCATTTGACTTCCTGGTTTGACACAAACAAAACGGGCCTATAACACACCACTACTCGTCCTGGCACTCTATCTGTAATTTTTATGTTGGGACATGGTCAGTAAGGGATGCTGAAAATTGGGTGGCCAAAAGATATTCGTGCTCCCTAAATCAAAAGTGAGGGGGGGGGGGGGCTGGCCCCTCCGCTTCCGACGCCACTGTAACCATGTTAAAATGATTAAAACTAAACATAATCATATCACTTTCCGATCCATATGTCATTTCATGACTGTGAACATTAAACTTTTGCTGAAAATATCACAATATTGTGTAGAATATCAAACTGTGTATCATGGACTATGATCTAGGACTCTCGTGGCCATGGTGAAATACTGACTAGAAAAATGAAACTAATATCACTCATTAAAATGTGGTCATGGTAAAATACTGACTAGAAAACAAATTAAACTGATATATTTTTCGGAAATGAAATATCACGAATGTAGTATAGCCTTCAGCGAAGCTTACACACAGCTTTCAGTTTATTGCCCGTTTTGCACTTCGCCAACGGTAGACCGAGGCTGCCGATGCTTCATTATCAAATCCACACGCATCGAGCAGAAGGAAAAAAACACACGAGTTAGTCTTAATGATTAATTGAATAATAAATTCGCCTGCTTGTTCCGTCGAGGGTGGAGTCAGTAGTAGGTAAAGAGCAGATACACGTCCATTGACCTCAGAAATTTGCATAATTGAGGAGGAAACGAGGAGGTGACAGCCAATCAGAAGCGAGTAAAATTTGACCTCAGAAATTTGCATATTGGGGATGGTCACGGGGCGGCTCTCGTCCAATCAGAAGCGAGTAAAATTTGACTGGATGTATTCCTCCACGGTGATGTGGTCCTGGCGGTGATGCGGTCTGCCTCCGCGGAGAAAAAGTAGTCCCTAGACTGGAAATACGCTGCATGGTCCGATGGGGTCGAGTGAGGTATGAAAGTGAAGGTTATCGGTTGGTGTGAATGAGGCGTGACCTTTGGACATGTATAGACTTGTTTGTCTGGGGTTTTTCCCCATGCCGTCATTGACTCCCAAACTGGTGGTGGTCAAAATGGCGGCATCGAGTGAGAGATCAAGGCATGTCCTGACTTGTTCTGGGTTGTGCAGTTCTGCTATGCGGAGGATGGGTACTAGTATTTCGCTGACGTCCTAGTAATAAACATAATCTATAGGTGTTGTACCATGTTAATAGGATCAGTCTAGCATCTGTACCACCCTAGGGTCGAGTGTTTATTGTCCCGTGTATCTCCGCAAGAAAACAACAAACAAAATGGCGGCTCCAGGATGGTGCGGGGACGCCCTTTCCCCATCACGGCGTCGACCGTAGCGCCATCTGCACACATTGACGCAAGGGAGACAACTCGTGTGGACCAAGGATATGGAAATAGCCGTTTTGGAGCTAGGGGAGTGATGTATCAATGTGAAGCCTATGTGAGGGGGCATCTGATGGGCTGGGTGTGGGGTTGAACTAGCGTCATTCTGCGCATGCGCGGTGGCCCAAGGGTATGGAAATAGCCGTGTTGGAGTCTAGGGGAGTTACTACTGGTCCGATGGGGTCGAGTGAGGTATCAAAGTGAAGCTTAGGTGAAGGGGCATCTAATGGGCTGGGTGTGGGATTGAACTAGCGTCATTCTGCGCATGCGCGGCGGCCCAAGGGTATGAAAATAGCCGTGTTGGAGCTAGCGAAGCCAATAATGGTCCAATGGGGTCGAGTGACGTATCAAAGTGAAGCTTATGTGAAGGGGCATCTGATGGGCTGGGTGTGGGGTTGACATAGCGTCATTCTGCGCATGCGCGGTGGCCCAAGGGTATGAAAATAGCCGTTTTGGAGCTAGGGGAGCTACTCATGGTCCAATGGGGTCGAGTGAGGTATCGAAGTGAAGCTTATGTGAAGGGGCATCTGACTGGACTAGCGGCTTGGGCGTTGTCACCATTCTGCGCATGCGTGGTGGCCCAAGGGTATGAAAATAGCCGTGTTGGAGCTAGGGGAGCTACTCATGGTACAATGGGGTCGAGTGACGTATCAAAGTGAAGCTTATGTGAAGGGGCATCTGATGGGCTGGGTGTGGGGTTGAAATATCGGCCTTCTGCGCATGCGCGGTGGCCCAAGGGTATGGAAATAGAATGTTGGGAGCTAGGGGAGCTACTCATGGTCCAATGGGGTCGAGTGAGGTATCCAAGTGAAGCTTATGTGAAGGGGCATCTGACTGGACTAGCGGCTCGGGCGTTGTCACGATTCTGCGCATGCGCATAGACGTTTTGGGATGTAGGGGAGTCCCTAATGATCCGATGGGGTCGAGTGAGGTATCAAAGTGAAGCTTATGTGAAGGGTCATCTAATGGGCTGGGTGTGCGGTAGGAATATCATTCTGCGCATGCGCAGATGCAATGCGGAGCTCTCGTCCAATCAGAAGCGAGTATTTCAAATCCGCCACGGAGCTCTCGTCCAATCAGAAGCGAGTATTTTGACACGGTGCATTATGGGACATATCCAAGATGGCGGCACGTATGTTCAAGATGGCGGCACATCCGGTGTCGAAAACTGGCCATTTTTGTCGGGATGTGGTCACCTAGTGTCGAAAACTGGACCCTGTATGGGTCCCATGTCACTTCCGGTTTTCACTAAAACTACCTCCAAACCCAGAAGAGTTCCAACGTTCCACCCTCCGGGGTGTTTTCCCGCCCCCGCCCCGGCGCCCCGCAGCGCGCGCGCGGGTTCTCCGGCCGCAGCGCGCGCGTCATTTCCGGCAGTGCCCGCGCGCGCCGGTCAAAAGGTCAAAGGTCACCTCCAGGTCAGACGGTCCAATGTCCAATGAGACAATGTTCCGGCATCGATATAGTCAGAGCTTGAACCCCAAAAAGGGGATTGTAAATGAACCTGGAAAGGATGGGCAGGTCCATTTGGACCAATCAGCGGTCGAGAAAAAAGAGCCAATCAGCGGTCGAGAAAAAGAACCAATCAGCGGTCGAACAATCAGCCAATCGAATTGGGGTACTCACGGTGTGCTTTCGCTAACGTCCGCGCCTACATCTGGGTTCTTGTACACCCAGGTAATGTTTTCTGGACATGGATGGGTTACCTTTGGCTCCATTCTAGGCCACTGATTGGCTAATACGGTGTTCAAAGCCAGTTTCATGCATTATGCTCATAGAACTTATAGTCATAAACTTAATCTATACGTGTTGGACGAGTCTCTTCACTCACCGTATACACGTACCCCAATGAAATGCCCGCTCCAAACCTAGACCAAAAACATGTACTTGGTCTGTAGGCTGATTTCATTGGCTCTCTATTTTTACTATAGTGCTCTTGCATTCTAACATTGATGGGTTACATTTGGGCCCCATCCTACACCACTGATTTCAGTTTGACTGAATCTCCACATTGGGCATTGATGCATTATGAATAAAACACACAAGACAGGTTTTTTTGGTGAGATCTCATTTTGTTTTTTATTCAGTAACAACAACAAAGTGAGAACAACCACGTGAAAACTGAAGCCCAGAACAAGGGGC
Organism: Hanleya hanleyi; assembly: GCA_036873755.1. Classification (NCBI taxonomy): domain Eukaryota; kingdom Metazoa; phylum Mollusca; class Polyplacophora; order Lepidopleurida; family Hanleyidae; genus Hanleya; species Hanleya hanleyi. The sequence continues at coordinate 55,786 of JAVTVY010024843.1, read as the reverse complement.
TTGTACATTGAAAGAACTCAAGCCCAGAACAAGGGGCTTGTACATTGAAGCCCAGAACAGGGGGCTTGTAAACTTAAGCCCAGAACAAGGGGCTTGTAATTAACTTAAGCCCAGAACGGGGCTTGTACATTGAAATGATGGGCGGCCCAGTCATATACGAGTACATCGCGGTCCTCGGCCTTGGGGTACTCGTCAAACATCTGTACGATGGTAGATAAGGGTCTTCCCCCGGCATCGATGGTACAGGTAAAACAAGCAATATTGTCCGCACACGCTACTGGCCAGGCTTTGCAACGTTTGACTGTTCCAACACCACGTCTCTGTACCTTGATCCATGAAGTCTGTTAAATCGGGATGGAGGGGTGGCAGGCCGTACGGGTCAAAGTATTCGCCCTGCTGTTCTGTCAAGTACACGGCCACCCAATGTTCACCGGGTCGATCCATCGGGTCCGTGTTGAGAACGTAAGCAGCAGGATACATGCGGTCTACTGGGAACACATCTCGGGCGAACACCCCCTGAAAGACCATACGTGTCCCTGGGTCATTCTCCAGCACGGTGGTTATCTGGTCTGTATCCATGTTAGGTGGAGAAGTCACACAGCACGTTGCGCGCCTTGTCCACTTGAATGATGTTGTCAAACTCGGCGTAGCAGATCACATTGACAGTGGTCGCCAGGGCTCGTGCAAAGTGGATTTCCAACCGTAAGTTGCCTTGCTTGGCCAGGGCCAGCTGATGGTCGTTCTCTAAGGTGGGGGGTCAGATCGAAACAGAACAACGTGTATCCGTTCGCGTAGTGCTCCCGACTGATGAAATTCCCTTCGTCCTGGTTGATTTGACCGGTGGCTGTAAATAGGCTCTGATAGGCTCGAATGAAATTCGCGCGCCCAAAGTTCGGTGTTAAGGCCGTGGCTGGCACCTGTTGTCCATCCACATGCAGGGCCACAAAATTGATGCCGAAATGTTTAAAGTCAAACGGATTCTCTGGGTAGGCTCCGCTGAAACTGGCATTTTCCACACAGGCCAGGATCAATCGCTTGGGTAGTTCCCCCAGGAACAGGTTTTCTTTGTTGGCGCTCATATTTCCAGCAGACACAGAGAACACTTTGGTTTGTACACGTCGGATAGGGTACTGGGCTGGTTTTGTTTCCAAGGCTTTCATGTGTCCCAATTGAACGGCTGGATTCGGTTTCACTTTTCGGACATACGGCACTGCCTCTTGGATGACAATCTTATAGTCCGCTGCATGCCCCTCTACGTTGGTGGCCATCAAGGCGAAGGTCGGAGGCGCCCGTATCAGTCGGATTTTGATGGGGATCTTGTTCAAGAGGTACCGGTCTTGCATGAACATGTCTGTGTGCAGTCGACCCATCATATCCACCGAGGCACTGTTCGCAGTGAAAGCCTTCCGTTTGTTATATCCCACATTGTCTACCGTGTCCATGTGCTCGGGTGTGTCCTGGTAGAATAAACCGGCTGTCAGCTGAGACTTTTTAGCCTCTCGGCCATACGACAACAGTGTCTCGATGTAGGCTCGGTACGGGTACGTGTTGGTGGAGTCACTGATGAGTTTGTCGCTCAGAAAAATATCCACCTGTTGAAACATCGAGTGCAGCCAGAGATTCGTCGGGCCCACCGTTGCAGCTTGCACGATTCTGGTGCCATCCCCACTGACCACCTTTGCTTTCACATACAAGTAGGTATGGGCTAAATCCACATAGGCCGTATCCGCATTACTGATGGTGAACTCGATGGGCCCGGTTTCGTTGATGCTGGAGAGCGGGAGATGCTCCACCCATAATCCTTGTTCGACACTGGTCTGTGTGGGCGGCACGGTCCACAAATCAAACTCACTGTTGGTGGAGGGGCAGGACTCGGCGTGGATCAAGGACATGTTTTAAGAAAAGATATCCTTTGTCTTCTTCGATGTGCGTCGTCGCTGGGTCGGTCGTCGACTGGTGTGTGGTCTCGGTGGGGCAGCTCTTTTATTCCCTACGGTGCGTTGTGCTTTGGCCACCAAGACGCCTCCCGCTTCTTTGGCCCGCCGTTTCAAGGCTTCTTTGGGTGCCGTACCTCCCAAGACATCACCGGCCACTTGCAGTCCACTGCGTACCGCTTGTTTACCCATTGCTTTCACCGCACGCGTCACCAAGGGCAGGAACGTTTTGACGATGCTGCCGAGTATGCTCCCTAGCCCATGTCCTCGTTGCATGCGTGCACCGCTAAAGACCGGAAAGCCACCCCCGGCCTGTTGGGCATAATAGTTCATATAGCTGCGTGCATCGCACTCGTAAGGCACCTTCATTATACAAAGTGGGGAGCACGTGCTTGTCGAAAATGAAGTGTCAGCACCACTTTTCCGCGTTCGAATGCCACCGGTCGTCCCGTGTCATCTCTTATATCCACTGTGATCGTGTTGATGTCAGTTTGTCGTACGGGCAAGTAGAGCATGTGGGTGAAACTGTGGGTGACTTGACCTCCATACGTCTTTTTAATGGGGACCACCCGTAACAGAGGTGTGTTGATATCGCCCACGATGTGGTTGTCCACCACGTCCGAGTAGACGCAGAGTCCGTACATACCCGACTTCATATCCATCGGCATCTCGCCATGGTGTTCGGTGGGACCAGCGAACGTCTTTAGATCGAAACCCAGCATTTGCTGTAGGATAGGACTCAGTACGACACTCGCCTTGCCGGTGACGATAAGCTGTGCCTTGTCGTTGTGTGCGTTGTAATCGAAGTCGACGTGATTCTTGAAGGGAAAGGATTTGATGGGTTTTGAAGTATTCGTGACCTCCCTATCGTATTGGCCTTCGGGCAGGGTGAGTCGGGTGTTTTTGCCTTCGTAGGTCACCTCGTACCACACTTCATTGGCTCGCACGTTGTACCATGAGTAAGGGTACTGAATATCCACCAGTCCACATTCCCACCGGCCAGGTAAATGTAACGGTTGTGGTAATTGAGTCACATACTTGGCCACGGTGCTGTCAGGAAACACATCCAGCGAACTGTTACTGGGTAGGGTGAGGTAAAACATGGCGACTGAGCTGTCCTGCTTCTGCACCGGGTTTTAATAGGTGTTCCAGACCTTGGGTGGTTGTGTCCGGCGTCGTGTTCGTCGCGTTGACTTGCTACGTGTCACGGCTCTGGAGATGTGGGGTGTCCTGATCGAGGGTGGTTTTTTAAAGGTCTGAAAAGAAGGTGCCCGTTGTGATGGTGGTGGAGTTTTGGGGGGTGACTCCGGTTCCCAGTCGGCTTCCCAAGGTTGTGGAATCTGTCGTGGTGCACGACTCGGCGATTGCTGGGGTCGCTGCATAAAGGCCCAGCGGTGGGGGTTCCCCACCAATTCCTGTGGTACATGCATGTCTTTCAAGCCTTGAGCGAAGACCTTCCATCCTCGAGGATCGGTGTGCGACCTGCGTTGACGAATCAGATCATTCACTAAATCCGTCATGTGGGTCCCCGGGACCACCTGATTCTGTACCAGGAGTTCGCCTTTATCATTCCAAGTCATGTTAGGATTCTGTTTCATCCGTTGTAATACCAGGCCAGCTTGTTTCTTGAACGAGGCAGGTACACTCTTCAGGACTTCGTCTTCCACCCACTGTGGGGCTGTGGGTGGTACCCCTGGTTATGGCGGCTGTTGGAGCGGTGCTGCGATCGGCGGTGTGTCACGTGGTGGTGGTGGTGGTGGTGGGGTAGAGAGGGTTTTGTATTGGTCCATGAACGTCATGTACCGTTGAAGCGTCTCATTGTACCGTTGTACTTTCTCACTGTCGCTTAACCCCGGTCTCTGTAAGATCTGTTGCATCTCTCCATCGAGGGTGTTTATGGTCTTCACCGTAGGTGGGATAGGGTAGGGTGATTGGAGGTTTTGAAGGAATCGTGGTTCGACGAGGACCATTTTTTTCGTGTGGTTCATTGTCGGCCGAAGAGTTCACCCAATACTGGACCCAACACGGAAGCGGCCAACGGTGCTAAGATGGCCCCGAGAAAGCCGCCTTTCTGTAACACCTTTTTCTTTTGTGTTTGAGGGACCCGATTCTGGACTAGGGTTCGGAGACCTGTCTTATGCTTGGCCAACTTGGTCTTCTGAACCGGAGTGAGTGGTACGTTGGCTTTTAACAGGTTGTACCCGATCTCGCACAGACAGCGTACAAGGTCAGGGTCCGCACCGCGTACAATGGTTCGGACCAACTCGGGTGGGGCCGTCTTCAATACACGGAGCGTGGGAGCGTGCTTCCGTACTCGCGCAGACATCATGTACAACTAATGCCAGAACCCACAACTCTGCTCTTTTTATCTACCTCAGAGACAAAGTCAACCCTGCTGTGGTATTCATTCTTTTTATTATCTCCATCATCAAACACACACACACAGACCCCAAATTACATTATTTTTGCAAGTACACGGGGTGGGTCTCTCCGGGAAAGATGCCGGTCCGTAGTCGAAGGTGGTCGGGGGTGGCTTGCTTGAGGTCGAAGAGCATATACCCGTGCTGAGGGGTTGTCGCATCTTTAAAGGCTTCCAACGCAAACGGTGTGCGGCCGGGATATATCTGTCTCGCCAGGTGCAGCAGTTGAGTGGTATCTCTCGGGTTTTTGAAGACCACCAGGTAGTGGGCATTTAAGCTGATGTTCCGATGTTCTTTGTTTTTACTGAACAGATTCTGCACAATGTAGATGATGCTGAGCCGTCGATGGTGGCTGCCTTTGGTAAAGAGTTGGGTGACCCGCGCATCCGTCTCCGCCATGAGATCATCCAGAACCACCAAGGTGTCGGGTTCCAAATCGGCCAGGTTGGGTAGGCCTTCCACGAACGTGATGTGGGGCATTGCTGCATACGCTGCCTGCCATTCTCCGTAACACCACACGACTCGGGCAATGGGTGGGGTGATCATGCTGTCGGCGTGTTGAAGGAGCTTCCTGACGAAGTGCGTTTTGCCGGAACCCGTGGGTCCTGCGATGAGACACGTGAAGGGATGCTGCCAACGGGGGTCCATGGTTCGAGGTGTATCCGTTGTCGTGGTAACCCGCTCTTGTAAATTTGGTACGAGTGAACTGGAGTGGTGGTGGGTACAACGTCGGTCGTCGTTGTCTGTACACTGTCAGGGATGATGATGGGGGTGGGTACAACGTCGGTGGTCGTTGTCTGTTCACTGTGATGGATGAAATCCGGTGGGTCTTGAGACGTAGTGGGTGTTCTTGGTGTAGGTGTAGAGCTTACACTCGACGTGGCTTGCACACGGGGTGTGGTGGTGGTGACTGGGCTCGATACGACTGGTGCTCTCTGTAGACCGGTTTCGCTGGTGGCTGGTGTTCTCAGTTTGTTAAGTAACGTGCTGACATAGGCTACGTCGTAAAACACACCTCCGTACAACACACTCAGCAGGGTTAGCACTATCACCACAAAACCCACTTGCGCTTTGCGCGTTTTGGGAGACGCTGTCTTCAGAGGCAGCTGCTGTTTGTCCATAGCACTGTGGTCGGACGTGGAATGAAGGATGACGGCAGTGGTGTCTGGCTTTATAGTCGTTTCACCTGGTTGGCAGCGACCCAGGAATTGAAGGAACTGGGCCAGCCTTGCCATTTCACGAAATGAAACAGTTTGCCACGTCGACGTTCCGTTTTCAAAATCTGCTCCACCGTGTAGTAGTCTTGCTGTGTTTTTACGACAGGCTGTAATTCCGTCTCGTAAAACGTCCCTAGCAACGGTTCCCCTTGAAGATCTTCCAGTTCATAGACTCGCGGCTGTCGGGGTAGGCGCCGTTTAATCAGGAAGTGCTCATCGCTCCAGTTGGGCAAGTAACTTTTCTCGAACTTGCCCTTGACTTTACTGATCCGTACAGGGTCCCGACCTTGTACACCGCCTTCGTCGTTCGCTGCGATGGCCTGGGGTACAAGACACGCCGGACTTGGGCTTCATTGCGTTGGGTCACGGTAATGGGGGCTCTCTCTATACTTCGATGATAGGCTCGATTGTAACCCCTCACCAGTTTCGGGAGAACATCGATGTACCGCCTTGTATTCTTATAGGTGAAATATTTATACATGCGGCCTTTGAATGTCCTGTTGAACCTCTCCACCACGGAAGCCTTGGTCTCGTTGTACGTATGGAAGAAAAACACCTTCTGTTTCTTGAGAAAGGCTTGGAACGATCTGTTGAGGAATTCCGTGCCTTCGTCGGTTTGCAAATACAAAGGTTTGCGCCCGGTCTTGAAGATGTCTTTGAACGCCGCTATGAGATTCGCCCCCGTTTTCGTCCGGATGGGTGGGTACCACCCACGCATGCTTGGATAGGATATCGATGCACGTCAAGATATACCGATTCCCATCGTTGTGTTTGGCAAAGGCGCTCATATCGACCAAATCCGCTTGCCACTGGGCATCTATTCCTCCCACGATGACTCGGTTCCGTAGAAAATAGCGACGGACAGATCGATGTAAGGTATAGGTGTCTTGTTTTCTTAACCAATCTCGGACTTGGGCACGTTGTATCCCCTGGGGTTTGGCCGCTCGATAGAGAGCCGACAATGCACTATAGGCCGCCGGACTGTCCGGACTGTAGTATAAGTTATCCAACACCTTCTCCCAGCGCTTCATGGTGGCACAATGATGATGGACCCTGGCTCTATCGTTTATTTATAACGGGTATATCTTGGGCCGGAGTTTCTTTCTGATTTTCTTCATTGGCTTTCACAGTGTCCATGGTAAATGACCAGTCCAACTCGTCTGATGACCGCTTGATAAGCACTTCATCCACATCTACCACGGCATCTTCCAATTACAACACATATAAGGGAAGTGGGAAGAGGTGCCGTCATACTGACTGCGTCACATGACTTCATGAATGCAGACCATAGATCAGGGTGAAGGGTAAAATGCACTGTACCCCCATCTAGCCGAGCCAATTGAGCAAAGAAAGGACCGCGTCGGATGTACACATCGTGACACAAGTGGATGAGATCGCCGTCCAGTTCACCAGACAACACGCGTTTGAATTTGGTCCAGCCCTCTCGGGGCAGACGAATGTGAGCGGGGCACGGTTGTGTAGGGTCCGCATCACAGATGTCTCCCACCTCCTCCATGATATCGACCTTATCCGCATACACGTGCAGGAAAACCTCGGGGGTCAAGCTGAGATACGCCAGTATCATATGCTCCGCCATGGTCAGTACGTGAATGGTACCAGAGTTGACTGTCTCCCGTATTTATAGGGACAACCCCGTGAGATCAAAGCATCAGGTGGTCATGTCACTGGGCTGACTGAGTCTAGCCGGGTAATCAATGGCATCGTCGTCGTCGGGTTCATCGCTAGACAGTTGTTCATGGGGTTCAGCCAGCGCGTCCTGAATAGCACGAGCCCACCCCAACTGGTCTGATGATCGCTCGTCCGGTGTAAACAGCTGGTCCACAATAGGCACCACATTCTCCAAGGCTGTCCACAGATCGGGGACTAGGGTGAAGCCTCGCGTAGCATCTTGGTAGCGGCCCAGGCGTGGGAAGAAGGTTGCACGGTATACGTAGATGGCATTGTCTATGTGGATGAGGTGTCCATCGAGCTCGCCGCTCAACACCCGTTTAAATTTGGTCCAGCCGTCACGAGGTAGCGTCACCGTATTCGATACGGTCTCAGCGGGCGACCAGAAAACATCTCCACGGTCTTCCACGAGGGTGACTTTATCTTCATAGACGTGTAACCCGACCTGGAGTGTAAGGGGCAGGATGGCTCGTAGGACGGGTGACATGCTTGCTCCAATGTCGATCGGTGAATGACACACACTCTCTCTGACCCTCGTATTTATAGTGTCAATACCACAGCGCCAGGGTCAATAGGGCACAGACTAGTGTGAGGCCAACCAGCCGGCGCTGGTTCCGGCGTGAGCGCTCCTGGGCCATAGCCCGAGCATCAAGGATGGCTGTCATAGTCCAGTAGTGGTGAGTGATGGCACGCCTCTCCATCGAGTGCACTCTGTGGAGGACCGCTTCTGTGAACTCGTTCAAGATCTGGCGTCGCCCCTCGTTGTCGTCGCCATCTGCAAACATGGAGGCATGCTGTAAAATGCGAGTCGCATAGGGCTGGATCTCCGCCATGGCTCTGCAACCGTAGAAATGAAAGTGTAGGATCCAGAGAGACGTGTTTTATAGACCAGATGTAGCTCTACGGGTGAAGTTCGTGATACGTACTATTCTGATGGGTTAGTCCAAAAAAGGGAGCAACAACAACAACACAGATTACAGGTCAATCCTTTTTATTATGCGTGAACATCATAGGAATGCATGTACTGACCTGTCTGTGTGGGTTTCCCACAATGGCGTTCACCTTCGTGTCTTTTCGGGTACGTCCGTGTCTTTTCGTTAAAGTCCGTGTATTTTCGGTAAAGTCCGTCTCTTTTCGGATCGGTGACGTCCGGGTCTATCATCCGGGTACTTCGCGTCTGCGCAATGCGGCTCAGTCGTACACCAGTACACCAGTCTCGATCCTCGACTTGGGGTAGAGTGTGCTAAAAATAGATTACCAGCTAGCGTGCTTTAAAAGGGAAGCGGCCTTGCCGATTCATCAGACACTCTGTCAACCACCAAGATGTTCACTTGCACAACTTGCCAGAAGCAGTTTACTCGTCTAGATAATTTACGACGCCACGAGGCCTCCACCCACAACGATGCACGGTATACTTGTATAACCTGCGCACGGTCATTTAATCGGGAGGATGATTTACTGCGCCACGAACGCTCATTCCACGAGGGCGCGACGGAACAATGTAAGGATTGTGGTGAACTCTTCAAACGACGCAGTCAGTTAAGACGGCATCAACGTTTGATTCATGTCCCGTCTCCACGGTTTTGGCGACAACTTCCTACTGAAGAGGAGCCGCGGAAGGTGAGACCCAGTGAAGATAAGCCCGAGGAGACGAACGCCACTGGTGATGCGATGGCGGAGAGCCCGCCTATACCCACAGTTGGGAAGAGCCTGGATTTCCAACCGGACCCCACCGTTACGGTTTCGAGTCATACGCCATACATCGAACATTTTCTGGACGAGCCCATAAATGTTCCTAGCGAGCTCTTACCCGAATATGATCCAGAGAGTGACATCTCTCGGCGCCATTGGACCATGACACGGCACTGTTTCCACCGTCATCGCCCTATTCAAGATATCTACAATTTCCCACTGACCAAGCTCACCCGTCTACGCAGCTACGTGGAAACCATCTTCAATGACCAACCTACGGCCTTCACATTAAATGTAGCATTTGGGTACATCTTATGCCATAAGATGACGGGTGAATTGCGCTATTTCTATTCCAGTGCCCTCCACCCAGTGTACGACCAACCGTTTACCATCAATGACCGGAGGTCACTAGAGATGATGCTGGACCAAGTGGAACAATTGGATGTCTTGGGATGGGCCCAACAACAACGACCCAACGCCAAGTGGACAGTGAAGAGGGTGACCAATGTTACATTTTTCCTTACCAAGGTGATACACCACAGCCATGGGTTGAATGCGTCACTCGTGCACTGATGAATATCATGCCGTACATGTCTACATGCTGATCATTGACTTGAGCTCAGTAAACATTAAATGTGACGGTGCGTTAAAACATGGTGTTTGATATTTCAATTTGTTTTGCTGTGAACATACTAAACATACCCAGGGCGGCTCCCCCAGCCTGGGTATGATGTAACATTGGGGATAATAAACTGTATGAACATTGCTGAACTTGTGGTTATTCATATTGGACCGTCTGACCTGGAGGTGACCTTTGACCTTTTGACCCGCGCGCGCGGGCACTGCCGGGGATGACGCGCGCGCTGCGGCCGGAGAACGCGCGCGCTGCGGCCTGAGAACCCGCGCGCGCGCTGCGGGGCGCCGAGGCGGGGGCGGGAAAACACCCCGGAGGGTTGAACGTTGGAACTCTTCTGGGTTTGGAGGTAGTTTTAGTGAAAACCGGAAGTGACATGGGACCCATACAGGGTCCAGTTTTCGACACTAGGTGACCACATCCCGACAAAAATGGCCAGTTTTCGACATCGGATGTGCCGCCATCTTGAACATACGTGCCGCCATCTTGGATATGTCCCATAATGCACCGGGTCAAAATACTCGCTTCTGATTGGACGAGAGCTCCGTGGCGGATTTGAAATACTCGCTTCTGATTGGACGAGAGCTCCGCATTGCATCTGCGCATGCGCAGAATGATATTCCTACCGCACACCCAGCCCATTAGATGCCCCTTCACATAAGCTTCACTTTGATACCTCACTCGACCCCATTGGATCATTAGGGACTCCCTACATCCCAAAACGTCTATGCGCATGCGCAGAATGGTGACAACGCCCGAGCCGCTAGTCCAGTCAGATGCCCCTTCACATAAGCTTCACTTGGATACCCCACTCGACCCCATCGGACCATTAGTAGCTCCCCTAGCTCCCAACACGTCTATTTCCATACCCTTGGGCCACCGCGCATGCGCAGAAGGCCGATATTTCAACCCCACACCCAGCCCATCAGATGCCCCTTCACATAAGCTTCACTTTGATACCTCACTCGACCCCATTGGACCATGAGTAGCTCCCCTAGCTCCAACACGGCTATTTGCATACCCTTGGGCCACCGCGCATGCGCAGAATGGTGACAACGCCCAAGCCGCTAGTCCAGTCAGATGCCCCTTCACATAAGCTTCACTTTGATACCTCACTCGACCCCATTGGACCATGAGTAGCTCCCCTAGCTCCAAAACGGCTATTTTCATACACTTGGGCCACCGCGCATGCGCAGAATGACGCTATGTCAACCCGACACCCAGCCCATCAGATGCCCCTTCACATAAGCTTCACTTTGATACCTCATACGACCCCATTGGACCATTATTGGCTTCGCTAGCTCCAACACGGCTATTTTCATACCCTTGGGCCACCGCGCATGCGCAGAATGCCGCTATTTCAACTCGCTAGTCCAGTAAGATGCCCCTTCACATAAGCTTCACTTTGATACCTCACTCGACCCCATCGGACCATTAGTGGCTTCGCTAGCCCCAAAACGTCTATTTCCATACCCTTGGCCACCGCGCATGCGCAGAATGCCACTATTTCAACCCCACACCCAGCCCATTAGATGCTCCTTCACGAAGGCTTCACATTGATACATCACTCGACCCCACTGGGCCAGTAGTAACTCCCCTAGGTCCCAAAACGGCTATTTCCATACCCTTTGTCCACACGAGTTGTCTCCCTTGCGTCAATGTGTGCAGTTGGCGCTATGGTTTGGATCGACGCCGTGATGTGGAAAGGGCGTCCCCACACCATCCTGGAGCCGCCATTTTGTTTGTTGATTTTCTGCGGAGATACACGGGACAATAAACGCTCGACCCTAGGGTGGTACAGATGCTAGACTGATCCTATTAACATGGTACAACACCTATAGATTATGTTTATTACTAGGACGTCAGCGAAATCCTAGTACCCATCCTCCGCATGGCAGAACTGTTCAACGCAGAACAAGTCAGGACATGCCTTGATCTCTCACTCGCTGCCGCCATTGGAACCCACCAGTTTGGGAGTCAATGGCGGCATGGGGAAAAACCCCAGACAAACAAGTCTATACATGTCCAAAGGTCACGCCTCATTCACACCAACCGATAAGCCTCACTTTGATACCTCACTCGACCCCATCGGACCATGCAGCGTATTTCCAGTCTAGGGACTACTTTTTCTCCGCGGAGGCAGACCGCATCACCGCCAGGACCGCATCACCGTGGAGGAATACATCCAGTCAAATTTTACTCGCTTCTGATTGGACGAGAGCCGCCCCGTGACCGCCCCCAATATGCAAATTTCTGAGGTCAAATTCTACTCGCTTCTGATTGGCTGTCACCTCCTCATTTCCTCCTCAATTATGCAAATTTCTGAGGTCAATTGGACTCAATTTCACCTTTGTATACTACTTACATATATTTTGTGTTAATGTACTTATTGTGTACCTCAACCAAGAGCCATTACTGGGTGGTACGAACACCACTAATTCTCACTAAAAAGGTGCAAATTAACACCTTTTGAAGGTGTAATTCTCACGAAATGGGTGTGTTTTAACACCCCTGGAAGATGGAATCGTCTCCAGAAGGTGTATTTTAGCACCTCCAGAAGGTTTAATTTTGGCCAAAAGGTGTAAATAAACACCCAAGAGGGTGTAATCTCGGTCAAAAGGTGTAAATTAACACCAATGCAAGGTGTAATTCTTACTAATAAGGTGTGATTTAACACCCCTGGAAGATGGAATGATCACCAGAAGGTGTATTTTAGCACCCCTAGATGATTCAAATTTGCCTAAAAGGTTTGAATGAACACCCAAAGAAGGTGTAATTCTGTTGAAAAGGTGTAAATTAACACCATTGAAAGGTTTAGTTGTGGTCAAAAGGTGTAAATAAACACCCATGGGATGCTGGATTCCCCCCAAAATATGCTTATAAATTTGTCTGGAAGGTGCAAATTTTATTCAGAAGGTGTGAATGAACACCCATGGAAGGTGTAATGTGAGCAAAAAAGGTGTAACTTAACACCTTTTCGAGAAGGTGTAAATTTACACCTTTCGGAGAGGGTGTTAATTCACACCCAAAAGGGTGTTAGCCCTGGGACAAGCCATTTACACCAAGTAGAGGTGTAATTTACACCTTCTGGGTTAAGTGTGTGGGCAATTAAAACTCTACAGTTAAAAAATATATCACTAACACTCTTTCAAATATTCCTGGTTACTCTTTCAAATATTCCTGGTTTAATTATATAAGGTTCATTAACAACCCCATCATAACAGCAGCCAGCCAGCTGGGCGATATGTATATATACATACACGCTGTTGGTTATTAACCACTTCGACCCCAGGAACATCGAGCTCTATCATATAATGTGGAGAGGGGGAGAGAGAGAGGGAATTAAGGTTTAGCGTCGCGTTGAGCAATATTTCAGTTATACAGCCATGCACGATCAAACAAAATTCTAAGTATTCCAACAAAACAAGCCAACAAACCAGCAATCCAGAAAGATCAACGCAACAAACCAAAAACATGTACATACATTAAAACATATGCAACAAACCGATTTCTCTAAAATAACCTAAAATAATCTTCTTTTACTCGACTATAAATTTAACCCTATCTCTACCTGGGCTATTTGACCCCTTGGCTCTCGATTGATGTACTGAATAAAATAAATGAAAATGAAAAGATCATTAACAAAAATGATATAGCAACCATATAAATTTCCGAGTTCATGTTCGATAGCAACGACATAAGTTATCCGAAAGAGTTCGATTTTGATAAGCAATACACCTAGGTCAAAATTGGTGGAGAGGTAAAAGAGCATTTTTTTGTCGGTTTTTCGGTCAGATTTTTCGAATTTTTAATTTATGTAATTTATTCGAAAAAACTGGTTGATAATTTAGTTAATATTCATCTGATGTTAAATAAAATAGTTTTTATCATTTTTATCAGCGGAAAAAACAGAATATATGTGAAAAAATGACAAAATCATCCTTTTTTCTGGTATCCACATTGCCGCAATTTTGAATTTACCCATGACCATCTGCTCGGGGGTTCTGCAAATAGGCTCAGAATGATCCTACACTGATAAACTACAAAGTCCGAGTGCCATCTTTCAATTGCGTTGATCTGTAACCTAGGCATAATGAGACTGAATTGGTTTTTGATCATTTTGGTGTTATTAGAACAGCAATTCTCCAGAGAAAAATTAAAATTGAAGATTTTAAACAAGCGCATGTAGTTTCATATTTGCAGACAAAATTGATCATCTCTGCTATGTGAATCCAGATTCTCCATTCAAAAGCTGGTTTCGTCATTATATATGTTCTAAAATACAGAATGTGAATCTTTGGAAATTTGTTTTAATGTAACCTGTAATTGTAGTGCATGAGCAAAGTGATTCCGAATAAAGTTATTGACAGTCTCAATATTTTGACAAAGTTTCATTATCAGGAGACATGTGGCAAGATCAATACAGGCTAGTACATTGTAAACAATAGTTGATACGGCACCATACTCGGCAGAAAGACTGAGATATATTGATTATCTGCTGTAATCATGGTCATATTAAGACCTTTTGAATTAACAATGTGAAATGACTTGTGAGGCCCGATGGGCTTATACTATAGTATACCGAAAGAATATATGCTGTGTTAAACGGCGGGCAAAAGCAATGCTATTGTGTCAAGTGTATTCATGGCAACCCATTCAGGTCAATAAATGGGGAAATTTCAGAAACCGAAAAATTACATAAATTATAAGAAAATTGCGAACAAAACATATTTTTAGATTTTTCCCCTGTCATATGTGTTTGCATCTTCACATTTCAAGTTAAATGCTACACTAACGTTCCGTCATTTACCTTGACTTACTGAATAGGGTAAATTGTTCAAGCCGGGAAACGCACGTGATGTGCATATAGCCAATCAAGATAGGAGCTTGCCAACACCGAACAGCGAGGATTTTCTTTGATGTCTGCCGGTGTGATTTCCAAATATGGCAATTGTTGGTTGTATTGATGTTAATTTCTTTCGAATAGCCAATCAAATTTGAAATTTAAAGAGGTCATACATCGCACACCTCCTAATATGGAACACGGAATATTTATAGAGCTATGACCTCACCAAACCCGTATTCTGATCAGATAATGTGTTATGTTCAGCCAAGGCAACACGTACAGTGGTCGACTTGGATATGCGAAGATGATGTGTTTGTGATGTCCCTCATTTCAACAGGCTTGTGTATCATAACGTGATTTATTAAGCCCCGCGGCATGGACTTAAGCTAGTTGCAATAAGATAGATCCTCGTACAGTGGGTATTGCATTAAGACGATGGATTTTTATTCCTACGAAGTAGGCTCTTTTGCAAATTGTCCGGTAATGAGTGAGTGAGTGAGTGAGTCAATCCATCCGAATCTTTTCTCCGGCAAAATAAGGAGAACCGTTGACATTAGAATCTCGATTTTTGGCATGAACATGCATTAGGGGACTGTTACCAGCAAGTTCTCAGCTGGCCTACTTTTGATGAAAATTTGACCTACTTAGGTGACCTATAAACCTCGAAATTGGCAAAAACATGGCCTAATGCCAACTAAGACCATGGAAATGCGCTTAATTAGGTCAATGTCAGTGTGACCTGACCTAAGTTAATGGTCAGTCTTAGGTCAAGGTACACGCTTAAATCATATCAAGCCCTACTTCGTAGGTCCTGTGACGTTAGTCGCACTCCCATGTTTCTGTAGGAAAACAGCAAATTTTGAGTATGTATGACAAAGCCCGAAAGTAGCTGGACACACAAAGATACGAAGCTGCGCATCTCGAAACCCCTCAGCTCTGGGCACCAGTCATTCAAAATGTATTCAAGCATTCAAGTGTCAAGTGCGTCTCATTATGATTAACAAGTGTTTCATGCTTAATTGCGAACTTATGATTCTTATGTATGAGCAGCTACTCTTGGACTCAATAGCAATTCAAACTTTGATGTTTTGTAACGGAATTTAAACAGTCTTCTGGTGTCACCAATAGTAAGAAAATCCACCTTATCACAACTCCGGTAGATCCTTTCAAGGAAATCTGTCGGTGGGAAATAAGGTCTCCTTGTAAAGCTAAAATCACAACCACTGGACATGTGGTTCTCATTTTTCGCATTAAGGTGCAGGAATGGTTAGGTCCAGAAGATAGTCCTGTCTGCATTGGAACAGTACGTTATTGATTGGTCTACGCGAGAAAAAGTTGAACCTACAGTACTCGCTGATTGGCTGGACCTCACCAAGAGCAAGGTCGTTGAAACAATCCGCCATATTGACAGAAGTACTCTTCCCCAAGCAAAACAAGTTCTGAGAAACCTCAATTCGCAAGAAGTTCTAGCAAATCTCCAGAGTAAATTCGTCATAGTCCCAGCAGACAAAGCTCCGAATAATATAATATTCATATGTAAATATTACTATTACCAGGTGCTGGTTAAAGAATTGAGTGTAGACATATCTTCATCAAATACGTCTACTTACTCCCAAACTGCATTTACTCTGGAAAGATTTATTTAACAATCACAAAAAGTTTCTCAGGGAAAGAGGTATTTGTCTTCCAACCAATCATAACGACATACCAAAAATATACTGGACTCCCAAAATGCATAAATCACCATACAAAGCTAGATTCATAGCTGGTTCTAGAAGCTGCACCACCAAGCTTCTTTCAACCCTATTGACGAGGGCCCTTCAGGAGGTAAAAGCATTTTGGGAAAGGTATTGCGCCACTATTTCTAAGAACTCTGGCGTTGAATGTATGTGGATATTGAAAACTCAAAATGTCTTACGGAAGAACTTGATGCTAAAGGTCACATACCGTACAGACATGTATCCACATGGGATTTCTCGACTCTCTATACTACAATCCTCATCAGGACCTTATTGACCGTCTAAGTTCATTAATAGTATCTGTGTTCAAGAAAACTGATCGTAGATATATTAATGTCGGAAGCCACAAAGCATTCTTTAGCTCGACTACATACAAGAGATATCATTCATGGGATGTTTCTTTGTTTATAGAGTTGCTTGAATTTCTCATTAAAAATATCTATGTGAAATTTGGCAGCACAATATATCAGCAGCATATAGGTATTCCAATGGGTACTAATTGTGCACCCTGTTGGCTGACTTGTATCTGTTCTCTTATGAATATGACTATATGCAGGCGCTTTCAAAAACCGATCCATTCAAAGCCCGTTCCTTCTCATTCACCAAACGCTATAGACGATCTTCTCGCTGTGGATAATCGCTATATAAATGACGCAGTGAAGGATATATATCCACCTTCACTGGATTTGAAGGAAACTACAGATAGCCCTACAGGCACATCATATTTAGATCTCTATCTCTATAAAAATGAAGCGGGCATTCTCTCGTCGACTTTATGACAAAAGAGATGATTACAATTTCGACATCGTAAACTATCCCTTTATGGATAGTAATATTCCAGTGGGACCTGCATATGGCGTATACATATCTCGCCTAGTAGCATTTGCTAGATCCTGTGTTAAATGTGACGATTTTAATCAACGTCACAAAACATTGTTGCAGAAACTTATAAAACAGGGCTATTCCACCAAGCGCCTCCACTCAAAGTTTCTCAAATTTGGCGATACATATCGCATGCTGATAGCAAAATACGAACGTAGCGTGCAAGATCTATGGCGCTACGTTTCGTAACTTGTGTCTAATTCCGCTTAACCCGGGGCTAGGGGCCGTATGAACCCATGTACTTCAAGATCCTCATGGTACTCATATGAACAGTCACAATCAAAGCGTGACTGAGATACATCATTTTTAGATGACGACTTTATAACGAATATTATGGATTAAGAATACTGATCAGCGATACGGATTTGATATTTTTGGAACATCATGATGTCTTGCCGGCATCATTGAAAACTGTTGACCGCTTCTCTCTTGCAGGAAACAAGCCTATGTTTATGTATACTATGATTGTCTTTTTGGATTTGGTGCTAATACTGTTATGTGGAAAATGGTATAGGTCTTTGGATTATGGACGCGGATATTCTCTAATGGACGACGGCTGGATTATGAATGACGGACTAGACGCTTGTAATTATTGTCTCGCATGCTATTTAGCAGATCTGCTACTTCGCAAATAATTTCTAAAATCAGTGATATTTAGAAAGGGGTGTGCAACTTTGAAGATAATTTCTAGGATTACTTTTAGTTAGCACTTTGACTTGCCTGTTCCCAAATGAAATATATTGTATAATTAGCACAAATGCTAAATATTCAATATTTCTTTCTAAATTGCAGCCAGAAGAAATATTCAATATTCATGATAACTCGCAAACGCAAATTGTGGGACTGCCTCTCACGAAAGAAAATATATTGTATAATTAGCACAAATGCTAAATATTGAATATTAAGGAGGTTTAAGGCAGTCCTACCCCTTATTTGCTGGTCTGTGCAACTCCTCTGACAATAACAGGGATTATTCTATCTTCTTTCTGGTTAAACAACGCGCATGCGCTGTTATGTAAGGATTTTTAAGACAGT
The DNA here is from genome assembly GCA_036873755.1 of Hanleya hanleyi. Lineage (NCBI taxonomy): Eukaryota > Metazoa > Mollusca > Polyplacophora > Lepidopleurida > Hanleyidae > Hanleya > Hanleya hanleyi. The sequence continues at coordinate 37,698 of JAVTVY010024843.1, read as the reverse complement.
CGCAAGTACATTTTCATTTGTGGTCTATGCAACTCCACTCAGACAATAACAGATTATTCTATCGCTTTTCCTGGTTAAACAACGCGCATGTGCTGGTATATAGACTGTTTAACCCTATCTGGCCTGGGCTTTTGGGTACCTGTCGTGGCCTAGGGGCGGGGGCGGAATGGCCCCCCTAATTATTTTTCTGACCCCTTGAGCTAGGGGGCTGAAACTTACCACACTATACCCTTGGGTCAAGCTCTACCACAAAATGTAAAAAAACCCAAGATGGCCGACTTGATGACGTCACAGTGACGTCATTTTCAAAAACGACATTTTTTGGTCGATTTTTCGATCAGATTTTCCGAATTTTTTATTTATGCAATTTCCCCGCAAAACCAGCATGATAAATTAGTAAATATTAATGTGATGTGAAATAAAATAGTTTTTACCCACTTTTCATCGCAGAAAAGCAGAAATTTTGAAGAAATATGACAAAAACATCACTTTTCTGGGACCGACATGGCCGCCATCTTGAATTTACCCATGATCCTTTCGTCGAGGGTCATACAAATAGGCTCAAAATGACCCCAATATGATAAACTATAAAGTCACGAAGTTTCAGCGCTCCATTTTTTGTCGTTCCGAAGATAGCGCAGAAAGTTTGGAGGGGGGCATAATGCCACCCCCCCAGGCCAGGTAGGGTTAAGACAGTCCCAGGTAATGCTTCATTGGTGCTACAGGACGGGCGATATAAAGGCAACCTCACTGATGCAGACAGCTGACATGTATTCAGACTTACTGGCACTACAAACCAATCACTCAACCATGACCGAAGGTGTTTCGGAGACAATCGGTCCCTTTCATTGTAATTTCGAAAGAAACAAAACGCCAAAAACAACATCTTCCTTTGGTACTTGATTGCAACAATCACATTATATTCTAATCAGATGATATTATAAAGGTGCTAAATATTGAATATATTGTCCTTTCTCCGACACGGTGTTACAGATATTTTAATGCGAATCTCTTCTAATTATAGTAGATTATAAATGTGCTCAATATTGAATATATTGTCTTTTCTCTGAAAAGACTCTTGTGGATATTTAACTGCGAATCTCTTCTATTTAGCATAGATTATAAAAGTGCTAAATATTGAATATATTGTCTTTCCCAGACGCCAGCTATATATTTAAGTGCGAATCTTTTCTAATTATATTATATTATAAAGGTGCTAAATATTGAATATATTGTCTTTTCCCAGACGCCAGATAGATACTTAACTGCGAATCTCTTCTAATTATATGATATTATCAAAGTGCTCAATATTGAATATATTGTCTTTCCCAGACGCCAGCTACGTATTTAACCGCGAATCTTTTCTAATTATATGATATTATCAAAGTGTTAAATATTGAATATATTGTCTTTCCCAGACGCCAGCTACATATTTAACTGCGAATCTTTTCTAATTATATGATATTATAAAGGTGCTAAATATTGAATATATTGTCTTTTCCCAGACGCCAGATAGATACTTAACTGCGAATCTCTTCTAATTACATGATATTATCAAAGTGCTAAATATTCAATATATTGTCTGCTCTCAAACGTCATCTACATGTTTAAATGCGAATATATTCTAATTAGATGATAATATAAAGGTTCTAAATATTGAATATATTGTCCTTTCTCCGACACGGTGTTACAGATATTTTGATGCGAATCTCTTCTAATTATATTAGATGATAAAAGTGCTAAATATTTAATATATTGTCTTTTCTCCGAAACGGGTCTTGTGGATATTTAACTGCGAATATCTTCTAATTATATGATACTATCAATGTGCTAAATATTGAATATATTGTCTTTCCCAGACGCCAGCTACATATTTAACTGCGAATCTTTTCTAATTATATGATATTATAAAGGTGCTAAATATTGAATATATTGTCTTTTTCCAGACGCCAGATAGATACTTAACTGCGAATCTCTTCTAATTAGATGATATTATCAAAGTGCTAAATATTCAATATATTGTCTGCTCTCAAACGCCACCTTCATATTTAAATGCGAATATATTCTAATTAGATGATAATATAAAGGTGCTAACTATTGAATATACTGTCCTTTCTCCGACACAGTGTTACAGATATTTTGATGCGAATCTCTTCTAATTATAGTAGATTATAAAAGTGCTAAATATCGAATACATTGTCTTTTCTCTGAAAAGGGTCTAGTGGATATTTAACTGCGAATCTCTTCTATTTAGTATAGATTTTAAAAGTGCTAAATATTGAATATATTGTCTTTTCCCAGATGCCAGCTACATATTTGAGTGCGAATCTTTTCTAATTATATGATATTATAAAGGTGCTAAATATTGAATATATTGTCTTTTCCCAGACGCCAGATAGATACTTAACTGTGAATTTCTTCTAATTAGATGATATTATCAAAGTGCTAAATATTCAATATATTGTCTGTTCTCAGACGTCAGCTACATATTTATGTGCGAATCTATTCTAATTAGATAATATTATAAAGGTGCTAAATATTGAATATATTGTCCTTTCTCCGACACGGTGTTACAGATGTTTTAATGCGAATCTCTTCTAATTATAGTAGATTATAAAAGTGCTAAATATTGAATATATTGTCTTTTCTCTGAAAAGACTCTTGTGGATATTTAACTGCGAATCTCTTCTATTTAGTATAGATTATAAAAAGTGCTAAATATTGAATATATTGTCTTTCCCAGACGCCAGCTACATATTTAAGTGCGAATCTTTTCTAATTATATGATATTATAAAGGTGCTAAATATTAAATATATTGTCTATTCTCAGACGCCAGATAGATACTTAACTGCGAATCTCTTCTAATTAGATGATATTATCAAAGTGCTAAATATTTAATATATTGTTTGTTCTCAAACGTCACCTACATATTTAAATGCGAATATATTCTAATTAGATGATATTATAAAGGTGCTAAATATTGAATATATTGTCCTTTCTCCGACACGGTGTTACAGATATTTTAATGCGAATCTCTTCTAATTAGATTAGATTATAAAAGTGCTAAATATTGATAATTGTCATTTCTCCGAAAAGGCTCTTGTGGAAATTTAACTGCGAATCTCTTCTATTTAGCATAGATTATAAAAGTGCTAACTATTGAATATATCATCTTTTCCCAGACGCCAGCTACATATGTAAGTGTGAATCTTTTCTAATTAGATGATATTATAAAGGGGCTAAATATTGAATATATTGTCTTTCTCGGACGCCAGCTAGATATTTAACTGCGAATCTCCTCTAATTAGATGATATTATCAAAGTGAATTGAATTGAATTGAAACTTTATTCACCAGATTTAATAATATATACAAATAAGTGACAGTAGATAGCTAGACTGGCGGGAATAAAACCCTAGCGGGTTTGTTGTATCCCATAAAACAATAATATTGAAATCATATTAACAAGAGTAGAATATTATCATTCGTTTCTTAGCTGAATGGCGAATAAAGATACTGAAACAATGATGGCAGTGACATATATTATTGGTACCCTCGAGGACGTCACGATGGGTCCGCTCAAAATACACAATAGGTGGAATATTTCTATACAATATTTCCAAGGAAAGTATCCCAATCAAGTAAAACAGCAATCGAGATTGATGGGTAATACTGATTTTGGTTCGAACATCACATATTAGTCTGATTGATAAGATATCTCTGATATAAGATATAGTGCTAAATATTCAACATATTGTCTGTTCTCAGACGTCAGCTACATATTTATGTGCGAATCTATTCTAATTAGATAATATTATAAAGGTGCTAAATAGTGAATATATTGTCCTTTCTCCGACACGGTGTTACAGATATTTTAATGCGAATATATTCTAAATAGATTAGATTATAAAAATGCTAAATATTGAATATAGATTCTATTAAAGTAACCCACTTTTCTGCCTACTGCGAAGTATACGTCGGCCCGTTGGTGATAGAAATTAGTGAATGTGATTTTGTATTTGACTGAAATAAATTTGGCATGTTTTGGAAAGATCACCGAGAACGTTACTCATCCAAATTATTCGATTGAGTCGACAAACAAACCGAGAATCGAACAGTCCATCTTGACACGGCGTTTTGAAATCAACAACGGTCGCGCAGTGTTGAACACGATATGCTTATTTCTCCGTACCATCCTCATTCACATGATTATAAAGTCCCCATTTTATTCAAATAGGACATTCGGTATAATAAAACAACTATTGCATGTTATAGAGTGCGACATCACGATTTGTCAGCTCTCGACAAGTGATGTACAAGGTTCAAGGTTCAAGGTTCTTTATTTGCTGATCACAGCGCCCGTTATCGAGCAGATATACAATCAAGCGAAGATAATTAAGTATATATACATATAGAATAACCTAGTTGATTAGAAATAATTTGATTTACGGAAAACTAGCAGGAATAATAAATTTACTGCGCGCTCGTTGTACATCTCTTGTCTCGAGCTGACAAATCGTGATGTCCCACTCTAAAACATGCAATAATTGTATATTATCTGAGTGTTAACTTGGATTATTGTCAGTCAATCAATCATCTTTATTGACTTACGCATAAATGCCTCTCGTCATACAGTTATTACCCTTCGGCGGAACAATATGCTCATTAACATATACATCTTGGTCGTGAGGACAAACAAATATCCCTTAATAAATTAGCTTAGTGGGCATACTAGTACAAACCAGTCATCTGCAAACCAGACATTTGAATATTAGGTCTTAGAATATTAGAACAGTATTCATACACCACTGTTAGCATCAGCATCCAAGCTGGTAGACCTACAAAATGATCAAGAAAATAAGCATGAACTGATTTCTTGAAAGAGATAAAACATCAACAGTTTAACTTCCAACGAGATATAATTATGTCTCCCCCAACTATGTTGGGGGGAGACATCTAGTGTTTGTGCTGTCTGTCTGTCTGTCTGTCCGTCTGTCTGGATGGATGGATGTCTGTCCGTCCCCTTGCCTTGTCTGCAAGATATCTTGAGAACTACTAGATGGAATTTCACCAAACTTGGATGGAAGCTTCATTGGGATAGCCCCCTCATTTGATTAGGTTTTGGTGTATGTGCGTGCATTCATCCGTGTCCGGTGTCCGTCCGTCCGTCCATCTACTTGTACATGTATATACAGGGCTTGTCTGCAAGATATCTGGAGAACTACTGGATGGAATTTCACCAAACTTGTATGGAAGCTTCATTGGGATAGCCCCCTCATTTGATTAGGTTTTGGTGTATGTGCGTGCATTCATCCGTGTCCGGTGTCCGTCCGTCCGTCCATCTACTTGCACATGTATATACAGGGCTTGTCTGCAAGATATCTGGAGAACTACTGGATGGAATTTCACCAAACTTGGATGGAAGCTTCATTGGGATAGCCCCCTCATTTGATTAGGTTTTGGTGTATGTGCGTGCATTCATCCGTGTCCGGTGTCTGTCCGTCCGTCCATCTACTTGTACATGTATATACAGGCCTTGTCTGCAAGATATCTTGAGAACTACTGGACAGAATTTCACCCCACTTGGATGGAAGCTTCAGTGGGATAGCCCCCTCATTTGATTAGGTTTTGGTTTGTGTGTCTGCATTCATCCATGTCCGGTGTCCGTCCGTCCGGTCATCTACTTGTACATGTATATACAGGGCTTGTCTGCAAGATATCTGGAGAACTACTGGACAGAATTTCACCAAACTTGGCTGAAAGCTTCATTGGGATAGCCCCCTCATTTGATTAGGTTTTGGTGTGTGTGCATGCGTTCATCCGTGTTCGGTGTCCATCCGTCCGTCCGTCCGTCCGTCCATCTACTTGTACATGTATATACAGGGCTTGTCTGCAAGATATCTGGAGAACTACTGGACGGAATTTCACCCCACTTGGATGGAAGCTTCAGTGGGATAGCCCCCTCACTTGATTAGGTTTTGGTGTGTGTGTGCGTGCATTCATCCATGTCCAGTGTCCGTCCGTCCGTCCATCTACTTGTACATGTATATACAGGGCTTGTCTGCAAGATATCTGGAGAACTACTGGACGGAATTTCACCAAACTTGGATGGAAGCTTCAATGGCATAGCCCCCGCATTTGATCAGGTTTTGGTGTATGTGTGCATGCATGCATCCGTGTCCGGTGTCTGTCCATCCGTTCATCTACTTGTATCGCTTCTTTGTAATTAATATTTTTAGATACGCAGCTTTGTTTAAGATACTTATTGCATTCATTTTATAGCACTTTCCCTTAAATAATGTGCCCATTCAAGGCAGGGTGGGAGGATGGGGGAGACGTATGTTTTTGTTAAAAAAACAACCAGCATAGGCTTCATGCCGGAGCGGCAACTCAAGGGTCAAAGCGGAACCTCTAGTTGTGTTTCCAGCGTCAAATCCATACCGGTGACAATTTGTTCCTTCTTTCTAACGAATTTAAAGTCTTATTCTAGAGATTAATGTACGACAATCACACTTGTATTGCTTCAGATTGATACTTTGAATAACAAGTCGAAAATATGCCAGCAATCGCGAATTCGATTTGTTTTGCCATAGTATATAGGCATAGGCGGCAATGGGAAAATATTAATCATACAATAACACTAGACACATATTTGAAGAGCGTTAAAATTGCAGGGCAAAAACTTCTTTTATCAACAGCATATGGTAAGTAGGGGATGTAATTATAAGATGGTGTTCGATCTTACTATCGAAAAAAATATATGAAACTTCTATCCAAAACCACGATTTCCAACAGCTGATACCGCAAAAAAAGTTAATTTGTTGTGTGTTTTTTTCAGTCCCATTTTCTACCTATGCTCATATTTGAGGAAGTATTTTAAATTGATGATGACAGACTTGAATATGGTATTAACAGATTACTATGATTCTTAATGCCGTGTTGTTCAAAGAAAGGATCAATTGTTTTACTTCAATAAATATTTGCATAAGAAAAGAGACCAGCTATCAACGAAGGAATTTATTTCCATGTGTTTGCGTAGGAGTTAGGTGCAGGATTGGCTTTTATTTAGATATTTTTCAAATTTTCTATGCTTTAACATGGTGCTAAATAGCATACTTGACAATATTGTGCAGATACTTTTGCTAAACTCCGCAGTAGGCAGAAAAGTGGTTACTTTAATAGCATCTATATTCAATATTTAGCACTTTTATAATCTAGTCTAATTAGAATATATTCGCATTAAAATATCTGTAACACCGTGTCGGAGAAAGGACAATATACTCAATATTTAGCACCGTTATAATATTATCTAATTAGAATAGATTCGCACTTAAATATGTAGCTGACGTCTGAGAACAGGCAAGATATTGAATATTTAGCACTTTGATAATATCATATAATTAGAAGAGATTCGCAGTTAAATATCTAGCTGGCATCCAAGAAAGACAATATATTCAATATTTAACACCTTTATAATATCATCTAATTAGAAAAGATTCGCACTTAAATATGTAGCTGGCGTCTGGGGAAAGACAATATATTCAATATTTAGCACTTTTATAATCTATACTAAATAGAAGAGATTCGCAGTTAAATATCCACAAGAGCCTTTTCAGAGAAAAGACAATATATTCAATATTTAGGACTTTTATAATCTACTCTAATTAGAAGAGATTCGCATTGAAATATCTGTAACACCGTGTCGGAGAAAGGACAATATATTCAATATTTAGCACCCTTATAATATCATCTAATTAGAATATATTCGCATTTAAATATGTAGGTGACGTTTGAGAACAGACAATATATTGAATATTTAGCACTTTGATAATATCATCTAATTAGAAGAGATTCGCAGTTAAATATCTATCTGGCGTCCGAGAAAGACAATATATTCAATATTTAGCAGCCTTATAATATCATATAATTAGAAAAGATTCGCACTTAAGTATGTTGCTGGCGTCTGGGAAAAGACAATATATTTAATATTTAGCATTTTTATAATCTATACTAAATAGAAGAGATTCGCAGTTAAATATACGCAAGAGCCTTTTCGGAGAAAAGACAATATATTCAATACTTAGCACCTTTATAATATCATCTAATTAGAAAAGATTCGCACTTAGATATGTAGTTGGCGTCTGGGAAAAGACAATATATCCAATATTTAGCACTTTTATAATCTATACTAATATAAGAGACTCGCAGTTAAATATACACAAGAGCCTTTTCGGAGAGAAGATAATATATTCAAAATTTAGCACTTTTATAATCTAGTCTAATTAGAAGATATTCGCATTAACATATCTGTAACACCATGTCGGAGAAAGGACAATATATTCAATATTTAGTACCTTTATAGTATTATCTAATTAGAATAGATTCGCACTTAAATATGTAGCTGACGTCTGAGAAAGACAATATATTCAATATATAGCACCTTTATAATATCATCTAATTAGAAAAGATTCGCACTTAAATATGTAGATGGCGTCTGGAAAAAGACAATATATTCAATATTTAGCACTTTTATAATCTATACTAAATAGAAGAGATTCGCAGTTAAATATCTACAGTGTCAGAGAAAGGACAATATATTCAATATTTAGCACCTTTATAATATCATCTAATTAGAATATAATTTGATTATTGTAATCAAGTACCAAAGGAAGATGTTGTTTTTGACGTTTTGTTTCTTTCGAAATTACATTGAAAGGGGCCGATTGTCTCCGAAACACCTTCGGTCATTGGGTGCATGCCAACATACAGTGACGCGGAATGATTGGTTCGTTGTGCCAGTAAGTCTGAATACATGTCAGATGTCTGCATCAGTGAGGTTGCATTTATATCGGCCGTTCTGTAGGCACCAATCAAGCTTTACTTGGGACTGTCTTAAACATCCTATATACCAGCAAATGCGCATTGTTTAACCAGGAAGAACGATAGAATAATCTGTTATTGTCTGAGTGGAGTTGCACAGACCACTAATGAAAATGTACTTGCGACTGTCTTAAAAATCCTTATATACCAGCGCATGCGCGTTGTTTAACCAAGAAGAACGATAGAATAATCCCTGTTATTATCAGAGGAGTTGCACAGACCAGCAAAGAAGGTGTACTTGGGACTGCCTTAAACATCCTTATTCACCAGCCCATGCAAGTTTGAAAATATGTAGCATTTGTGCTAATTATACAATATATTTTTTTAAGGAGAGGCAGTCAGACAATTTGGAGCTGCGATTTAGAAGAAATATTCAATATTTATCATGACTGCAATTTAGAAGAATATTCAATATTTAGCATTTGTGCTAATTATACAATATATTTTCCTTTGGGAGAGGCAGTCCGACAATTTGCGTTCGCGAGTTATCATAAATATTGAATATTTGTTGTGGCTGCAATTTAGAAAAAATATTCAATATTTAGCATTTGTGCTAATTATACAATATATTTTCTTTGGGAACAGGCAAGTCAAAGTGCTAACTAGCAGTAATCCTAGATATTATCTTCAAAGTAGCACACCCCTTTCTAAATATCACTGATTTTAGAAATTATTTGCAAAGTAGCAGATCTGCTAAATAGCATGCGAGACAATAATAACCAGTCCTGCACCTTAATGTTGCGTAGGCAGAAATGAGAGTGAAATGATACAGGGATTGCCACCATGGAAAACAGAGTAGCTTGACTCCTTATCATTGTGGCGTGGCATTTGCTATTTTTTGTTGTAATACGAAAAAGACCGATTATTATATAATTATTTTGTGCAAATACACCGTTTTGGGCCACATACGAACAAGAACACAGCAAAATACTGTCATACATGCCTCCTGTTCGTCATAGTTTTCTTGCCTTTCTCTATATCTGACCTTTGATGTTTGATCACTTGAGGGGCGGTTATAAGTTCAGTCCACTGTTTTAATTACCCAATAAAGCAACACAAGAATCAAATCACGCGGCTTGTTAAAACCATTAGACATGTTAGAACGAAACTTGCATCCCGTCTATCTATCGATCGGGGTCGATAGGGACAGCGATACTACTTACCTCCTCAATCATTGACCTTTCGCCGTATTACGCCAGACACGAATCGCTCCGATGTACTCTGATCTAGGATAGGCCTACTGAGAGTACACTTACTACACGTACACAAATCGTAATCCGAGTAATAATGATCCGAGACGTGCTGTTTGAGATCATCCATACAATGTGGGCGTGAAGCCCCTGTGAAAACGTATAAAATTGTATTAACTGTTTAGTTTAACTGAAATTACCAGGGTGACAGTGAGTATAACTTTTATCACAGATTTTCCATTTGATATAACTGATTTGAAGTTTTCGTGGGGATTTATTGACAACATGAGTCATAACAATACGAATGTTCTGAATAATTTAGGCAGCCTGTTCCAGTATGGAAAAGCGAGGATTTTTAGACGGGAAATGAGTGATACATATATATTTACATCACGGCATGCCTATTGTAATATACCGGTACTGTCATTCGTATTAATGCTATTTTGTGGAATCAGTGTATTTATTAATGCATATTTTAACTGATTATTCTGCCTGGAATGGCGCCACGCTTGGTAAATAAATAACTACGACTAACACCAATATTTTCCATTTATTGCATCACCATACGGCAATGTTCTTTCTTATCAGTGAGCTCGCAATAAAGTTCAGTATACGGCGTTAAATCAACTCGCACGTTATACCAATATCACGTTATAACAATATCACCGGCCACGTGGTGCAGAAGATAATCGATCACATTTTAAACAAATTTCCTTAACTTTTAATCATATTATATTGATCGTTGTTTACGGCGGATAAATTGTTTACCTTAGGCAGAAATCATCAAGGCTCGAATTAATATTACTTATAGGGACGGTCCAATAAGAAATATTGTGCACGCCCGACACCTTGTTACTTAGTACGGCCCCATAAGGTATTGTGTTTATGACCGATACAGCATTGCTTATTGGTACGGACAAATACGGTATATTGTCCATGCCTGACACCGTTGTGCTTACTGGTACGATCCAACAAGGTACATTGTTCACATCCGACACCATAATTCTCGTTGATATGGGTCAACAAAGTATATTACGACCCAATCTAGGTAAACCAAGATGGTAAATCAAGGGAATACCATCTAGACGTAACGGTATGAAAACTTCGTGGGAAATGTTTGCCGATATTCTGCGAGATCCCATAATAAGCCAATCACGACCATTTCTGACTTTTCTCTCTGACAATGATTGACGTTTACTTCACGGAGATTAATATCTCGCGCAGCACAATCTTTTGATATTTTCTACCCCCAAACAAAGCCAGACTTTTCGGCGTATTTGGATACTGTTTCCAGATAATGTTTATATATTAGTCCACGTGCTACCGTGTGTAATTACTGTGGGTGTTATTTCATCAAGCTAGCCCCTCTGATTGGCTAACAAATGTAGTTTCAGATTCGCATCGGATTTATATAGGGCGGAATTCAGATATAATATTCCGTGATATTATATCTGAGTTTACTGAGATTGATTACGACCGACCCCGTATTGCTTATTGGCACGGTCCACTAAGGTATATCGACCATGTCCGAAACCGTATATTGATACGGCCCACTGAAGAATATTGTCTTCGTCCGACATCGCAGTCTCTCGTTTTGACCTCTCAGCGAATTTCGGCCAAGGGGTATGGCAACATAATTTTTTTAAGAATTTTGTTGACCGTACCATTCATATTAAGCCTCGACCTCATCATAGGGGTCATTAGATCCCTAACCGAAGTCGAATACTCTAGCACAGTTCCGAAGAACATCAGACAGTTATTCAATGTGGTCTCCGGAGCTGATTGAAACACTCTACTGGCAAAGCTGTATTTCGATTGGTCGATTTCCGATTTTATTTGTATTCGTCCGATATTGTTTAAATTTTGTATTGTATTTCTTAGGTTGATATTGTCGCGATGCGATATCGTATCACAAATACTTATTGTTCGGTTCCTATCAGTTATTTTTCTCGGGTTATAGTTGCCAGCGTCAGATACTGTGTTTCTTATTCAATCAGGGTTATATTTCCGATGGGGTGTGCTATTTTATGTTGAGATTGTCAAGATGCAAGATTAAGCCAATCTGACCTGGGTAATCCTGAGGGGTGAGCGGCTGCCCGGAGATTGGGGGGGGGGGGCATTTTCTATCTTTTGACCATCTTGTTCTACTGGACTGAAACTTCTCACACTATATATCTGGGTCAACCTCTACCATACAATGTAAATGGAAATACGAGATGAGAGAGAGAGAGAGAGAGAATTAAGGTTTAACAGCACGTTCAGCAATATTTCAGCTATATAGCGAGATGACTGAGATGATGACGTCATAATCACGTCACTTTAAAGATGACTTTTGTCAGAGTTTTTTATTTTGTATCTATGCTATTTTATCCAAAACAAGCACATACTGAATCAGGAAATACGTATCTGTTGTGAAATAAAATAAGTTTGGACTCTTTTATGATGATACGGGCTCTTATCTTGATTTTCGATATCGTTATTCATTGACAGAGTTGCAGCGCAGTGAAAGATTTTCAAGACAGACCCCGCTCCTTTATACTATATATTATAGTATAGATATTCTACTCGTGGACCAAGTGACAACAGATAAATGCAAATAGTTTAAGACACAACCAATGTTTATTAAATACTCACAACTGAACTTTGACTGGCATGTAGAACTTTCCCGTGGTCTAGTATCCTTTGGCACAGCCGTGCTGGCTGACCGTGGGATGGAGACTTCCTCTCCAAATCTCCTGACTTCGATAACTTCGCCTAACTTCTTACTATGTGAGACTAATGTGTAAGATTCGATTAACCTTATATGTGATTTGATATGCAGCAGATGTGAACACGTATGCCCAAGAGATAATATTCTGGTGCGACAGATGTACCTTAGGAACAATTCTATATGCCAGCAAATCAGCTTAGAATAACATGTAAAAACACACGGTGTCGGGGTTCTTTCTTATACACATCATATCAAGTACTGTATTGATTCATTGTTGATATATGCAAGTAAACTAGTTTAAGGCGTATCTGTAGTTGCATATAAATGAATAATTAATATATAACGAACGAATAGATACACACGTAGATATTCGTCTCGTAACATTATCCCCAGATTCGAAGAAGCGTGACCTCACGCTTACATGATGTGTATACGTAAATGATCACCGATACCGTTTACAAAAATACATATTCTATAACTCTCGAGGGTCGCGAGCAACTCAACCTAAAACCGTCTTAGCATTTTTTTTTTATTTGAATATGTTCTTGTGTCTTTGACGGAGCGTAGGAAGTTCACCAGCTCACAGTGCGACAATCCCCATAATTGCTGGATTTAGAGAGCAAAATTTCCCTAATCTAAAGTGAAACATCAATATTATTTTCATATAAAATTCAACAAATCCGCGTACAATGAAATGACGCAAATCGCGTTTAATAAGTTTATATATACGGTACACGCGGAATATTTCCTCGTCCTCTATCGTCTAATCATCATCCTCTTAGTTTATCGTCATCTTTTCCAAGGCTATAGGTCACTGCGTATCAGTCGTCACTAGCAATGCTTAGACGATCCTCTATCAGCTGTCGCTTAAGGTCTGAAAAAGACAATCAACACTTTATTAAACCTTAATATACAATATTCATATTGCATATATCTTCATCTCATATAAATAATTATCATATTCAATATTCAGTCCTCATTCCCGTGGCTAGATATATACTTATGCCGTCGCGTATACATGTGCTAGACTAACGCGCTGTTGATCGTCATCATGGCGTTCCGACAAGAAGGCTGACATTTTGATATGATCTTAAACCATCATGAGATCCAAAATCATCATGGGATCCATACAATTCATAACGTTATATAATTTTGCTAGAAACAGCGAGTATATACATTCGCGGCTTCATCTTTCTGTAACATAGCGTTCTTGTCACAGTATTAGATCTGGTACACACAATACTCTTTATCACAGTTCTCTGACTGTAACAATACATTTAAAGTATATGCGAAAGTTAATTCTGGTTACAGTATATAATGGGAACCGACAATGTCGCAGCTACATCTTCATAGCACTGTGTGTTTCTCATTTAGAATGATATCATATGATCATTAGCATATTATCAGGCATAAATTACATAACATTCTCAGTAAAATACTAACTTGGGTCATTAAACAATCAATTTACAGTCACATCTATATACAATTGTATAAAATGAACATGCGTACAGCGATACAGTACAATACACATTGAATATCGTCATCCTTCCGTTCTTCATCTCGTCATCAGAGCTGAAAAATACTAATTAAATACAGGTTATATATTTTGTGTTATGTAAATTCACACTTTAACCTTAGATCACGCACGCAAGTACCATACTCTCAAACATCAACTCGTTCACGTTAACGTTGCTGTTATGTGAAAACCTGTATACATATTTTCGCTCTTCAATTGATAAATATATAGGTATTAGCTTTTAGCTAAAGATTGGGCCAGGCGTACTAGTCGAAGAATTCAAGCTATGTATTTTATCGATAACTTTGCTTATCACAGAATGTCCACAACTCTCTATATTAAACTCTACAATATGCGTAAATTGTGAATACATCTATTATTATTCTGCTAAAATGTTGTAAGACAGTAAATGCCCGTACGTTTACCTATTTTGTCGCATCAAGCGATAGACTGTATGATTATAGGTTAATTTAATTAACTCTTGACCAGACAAGGTATCTCAATTATGGCTCCATGTAATAATTTCTTTTCGCACATTTCAAAACTGTCTAATTTACCGCATTTAACCTAATTTACATGGTCTCTTTTCTGTTAGTGTATTTGTTGTCTTTTCGGGCCAAACATTGTTGACATTTTGCAGTTTATACATGGCATTGTTTTTAACAATCATTGATATATGTATATATATATTTTTATGTTTCTATATGTATTCATGTATAGAAATAAAGTAAAGTAAAGTAAGTAAAGCAAAAACTTAAGAAGTAATACATACTTAATGAACCCCTGGTGTTTGTGAACTGGTCAACTTTGGTCGAGGACTGACAACAGGTGTCTTTTAACAAAATATTTTTTGTATTCAAATGTACCTGCTTATTAACCAGTGTTTTGCGTGTCGTTGTGTCTACTGTATCCTTTACAACAGCTGGTTGTGAACACTCTTCGTGGAGAGCCAAACAGTTAGTTTGGAATAATGAAGTTTGAAGTTCACTTTCAGAGTAGAAATGTTCCATGGTATTTTCCAATTGATAACCGTTAATTTCTGCAGACAATTCATATCCTGTTTGTTCATTTTCATCATCACTCGAATATGAGGGAGAGTGTTCTTCATCTACGTGTACAGGTGTTTTATCAACTGTTTCTATATTTCTCTTGTTGAACAGTTTGCTATATTTCTCTTCCTCGATATCGTCGTCAGAACATTCGTCTTCGGAATCATTTATTTCTATTGGGACTCGGCTTCGTATTGCCTTTCGGGAAAATGGTTTACTCCGTATTGCTAATCTTGAACCTCTGAGAGAATTTATATTTAGGACAGGCGAAGAATCGGCAACTTGGTTACACTCAATTTCAGGTTTAGTTTTCCTCTCAGACCCGAAAAATCTTGTAACAAAATGCAGTAAATTTTGCCTAGCTTTTCTCCGTTCTTCAGTCCTTAAAAATTTTGTCACGAAATGGAGTAATTTTTTCCGTTCCTTAATTTTAGACTCACTATGCGCCCCTTGATAATGAGTCTTTACTCTTTTAAATCATATCTCTGATTGTTTTGATTTTGTTGACCGTTTTGGTAACTATTTCTTTGAGAATATCCATTACCCGGTTTACGGTAACAGTTCAAGTCCCTGTGGTTGTTCTTTCCACAAAATGTACAGTAAACCTTGCCTTTTCAAACGCGTCATTCAGATTAGATGGCTTCAAAAATATGACATGTGATCTCAAAGATGGTTCTAAACCTTGTATGAAGAAAGAAAGTGTGGCTTCTTCAGATTTCTTTGCTTTCCTGCAAAGTTCTAGCATGTCCGTCATATAGGTATCCAGTGGTTCATTTTGTCGTTGTTGCCTTGCATAAACAGCTGCATCACGCACCCATAAGAGATGTGGACTGTCGTAACGGTTTTGAAAAGCTTGTTCTAAAAGAGTGAAATTTTGTTTGATATCTTCTTGGAGTCCTACATAGAACGATTCCGCGGCATCCCTCAAATACAATGGAAAAACTTTACATTTCTGCCTATTGGTCCAGGAATGAACTTCAGAAAAAGTTTGAAGCCGAGTGAAAAATTTATGAAAATCATCATCATCACCCGAGAATGGTTCAGGTGTAGGAATGCCTTCTGTTGACCATTGATTAGACATAGTTTCTAGCGCTCGAATTGTTTGTGCATTCTGATCAGCAAAGATTTTGGTTATAGATGAAAATCCGCTGGTGATCACGTGCATGAATCTCTCTATCTGATTCGGCGATTGTTCACATGCGTTTCCCAAACTAATAACATTGCTAGCTCTATTAGCATGATTAAGGGACGACGGGGTTCCTCCTGGCCGTAAATTGCGCCCACTGATAGGGATTCCTATCATACCGGGATTATTACCTAGCATTTTCACAAAATGAATAATATCATACTAATACCTGTATTCCTGAATGAACCATGGCAATGTGAAACTAGACGCAATTTAATCTGAATGGCACTTAGAACCAACGCTCTGGTAACCACTTGATACGGGCTCTAATCTTGATTTTCGATATCGTTATTCATTGACAGAGTTGCAGCGCAGTGGAAGATTTTCAAGACAGACCCCGCTCCTTTATACTATATATTATAGTATAGATATTCTACTCGTGGACCAATGACAACAGATAAATGCAAATAGTTTAAGACACAACCAATGTTTATTAAATACTCACAACTGGACTTTGACTCTGGCATGTAGAACTTTCCCGTGGTCTAGTATCCTTTGGCACAGCCGTGCTGGCTGACCGTGGGATGGAGACTTCCTCTCCAAATCTCCTGACTTCGATAACTTCGCCTAACTTCTTACTAAGTGAGACTAATGTGTAAGATTCGATTAACCTTATATGTGATTTGATATGCAGCAGATGTGAACACGTATGTCCAAGAGATAATATTCTGGTGCGACAGATGTACCTTAGGAACAATTCTATATGCCAGCAAGTCAGCTTAGAATAACATGTAAAAACACACGGTGTCGGGGTTCTTTCTTATACACATCATATCAAATACTGTATTGATTCATTGTTGATGTATGCAAGTAAACTAGTTTAAGGCGTATCTGTAGTTGCATATAAATGAATAATTAATATATAACGAACGAATAGATACACACGTAGATATTCGTCTCGTAACAATGAGTAAAAAAGCGAAAATTTTCAAGAAAAGCGACGAAAACGCAACTTCTCAGTCACACCCTCATAGCAGCCATTTTAAAATTACCCTTTGCTTGGTGGGATATGCAGAGACAATACCGTAGGCTATAAGCTCAGGAAGTGTCGGCTCTCAATATGTTGTCGTTTCGAGGAGAGTGTAGAAAATTTGGTAGGGGTGGAATCGAGATTCAAATCCGAATTTTCTCAATACATACGGCTTGTTATTCTCCCCCGATAGCAATCTGTTAATGTGGGTTATAGCAGATTCACCAATTGGCTTAATTAGAAGGATGACATGGCGCTCTGATAGTGGTTACTCAAATTTTATAGCGAGGATAGTCTTGGGATATCATACATTTTGGATTTAGTTTGAACTTGACTGAGTCGCATGAGACATATCCTCTCTGACATTTCCGAAAAAGGGCTATTTGTTTAACTGATGCCAAATTGTGGTATTCTAATGTTATATGTGCCTTCCCTCAAATAGATATGTTGGCGTTGGCATTGTTCTGTGCTGTGGCTGTCCAGTGTACATGTAGTATAGCGCTGACATCAAATGCCGAGTGGAGTACGTTCAAATCCAAATATGGCAAAGTCTACGAGGATGTTATCGAGGAAAGTTCAAGGTTTGTTCTCTGTAGTTCATTCGTGAATTCTTTATATAATTGTGATGGCTTCTGCCAGTAACATCTACATGCATCTCACACAATCCGGTAGAGATGAAATATATTATATTATATATATATTGAAATCACGAGAAAGAGTCAAATGTGAGGAGAACAGAATGGAAAGACGAAACAAAACCCTGCTTTGAGCTATGGGCCACCCCATTAAACTGAATATATGAGTCTGTTGTGCGTCAATGAGTCGTTCGACCTTATTTTTGGTACCCGCACATCGCTACTGACAAATGCATCCACTCAAAAAAATGTGATTTTCAATGGATCGTGCTGAACAAACAAAACAACTACCAATATATATATATGCTCTTAATATGGAATAATTTTATTTTCAAAATGCGTATTTTATATCGTCGGAATCGGTTAAGAATACATCGATATCGTGTAAGCGATGGCGTATTGCATCAAAGGTTGGTAGCGGTAATTGGTCAATTTGATTCAGAACTTAATTTCGATTCTTTTCATTTTAGGAGAGATATATGGACTCAGAGAACAAAACAAATTCAACTTCATAACGAGGCTGCCGATAGGGGGATACACACTTACCGTATGAGCATGAACGAGTTTGGAGATATGGTGAGAATATCAGAAATACTTCCAAGACGCAGTATCCGGTACATATACGATTTGAGGTTTCTGTTATAGAAGACCAACATACAATGTACAATGTAATGTTAAAAGGCAGTTTCTCCTCTCGATTCAGTTAATGAGTGTCTTTTAAGTGAAGTTGAATATTTGTCTGAAAGCTTCTTTTTAAGAGAACTATCCGTCCCTGCCTTTTAGAAAGTTCAAAAGTGCCCTAAGTTAGTCTTTAAAGTATAGAAACTTGATAAATTGCGTCAAATAATAAATATATCAGCATTTTCGATTAACATCAATAACAACAGAATGGATACTGGTACTGGAATACAAAATACTCCACAAAATACTAGTATGAACGCAATCATCATATTACGCTTTTTTCCATCAGACGATAGAAGAATTGAATGAATTCCGTGGAAACGTACACGGAATGTACAGTGGAGAGAAGTCGCGAGGACGAAACGGAAGACAGTTCACCTCCACCAAACTGGCGGAGGATCTTCCCGCTGAAGTAGATTGGAGAAACAAGGGCATAATCACCCCGGTAGTATTTCAGGTATGACCGTAACATAGCAGGTATAACACGACATAGCATAACATGACTTATCGTTTTACAATACGTTGATGGAGAAAGGGGTGTCCTCGATTTCATTCCTCAGTATTGTCCGTGTTGACGATATCATATTTGTCAAGATGCTAAGACGTTTAATGACGAGGGCATACCATACTAGTATTACGGGTCCATGGGAATATAATTGCTGACAATGTAGACCTATTATTGCTTTATTTTGATCCTTACTCCATACTCATACTTCATATTTTGACCTTTCAAGTATCTATTAACCCTTTGTTCCCTATTCACTGATAATGGATAGTCTGTTTAACAACTTCTCTCGCTCCTGGTCTTCCCTTCCCTGCCGATTCATGATCTGATCCTTATCCTGTTGATGCCTTTGTGTTACGCCACTTCCGTTGATGCCATATTCGTGATGATGTCACTTCCGAAAATGATGCCACTCCCGGTGATGATGTCATTTCCGGCAATGATGTCACTTCAGGTGATGACATCATTGATTCAGACTCTGCTCATGCTTATGTTCCTGTGATGTGAAGCTCTCCTCTCACACTACTGAGAAATAAAATACATTTTTTGGACGAAATGTATATCCCTCCAAAGTAGTGTTAGAATTAATATAAAATTTTAATAACCCTAGAACTCCCCCCCCCACCCCCCTCCACTTCCACTCCTACTTCCTTCCCTCTCTTCTTCATTTTTAGATGACGACTCTATAACGAATATTATGGATTAAGAATACTGATCAGCGATACGGATTTGATATTTTGGAACATCATGATGTCTTGCCGGCATCATTGAAAACTGTTGACCGCTTCTCTCTTGCAGGAAACAAGCCTATGTTTATGTATACTTTTGTCTTTTTGAAT
Source organism: Hanleya hanleyi (assembly GCA_036873755.1). Taxonomy (NCBI): domain Eukaryota; kingdom Metazoa; phylum Mollusca; class Polyplacophora; order Lepidopleurida; family Hanleyidae; genus Hanleya; species Hanleya hanleyi. The sequence continues at coordinate 17,537 of JAVTVY010024843.1, read as the reverse complement.
TTGGTGCTAATACTGTTATATGGAAATGGAATAGGTCTTTGGATTATGGACGCGGATATTCTCTAATGGACGACGGCTGGATTATGAATGACGGACTAGACGCTTGTAACTAGTTAAACTGCGTTGCCGAACATATACGACCATGCCATGCTGAAAGGTGTAAATGATGTCAAACTGTCCATGTGCGTCGCAACGTAGCATCATTAGCGTGTTAGATTGACTGGTTGAGTGGCGAGCATGGTCACTGCTAGGTAGAGAATGGTTATTGGTGTTTTTGGTGATGACTTTGATAATATCCCCTTTTTTTGCAGGGCAAGTGTAGTTCAGGATATGCATTTGCGGCTGCTGGATCACTTGCGGGATTTCTTGCCCTATATAGAGGACAGCTCAAAGTTCTCTCTGTACAGAATCTCCTGGACTGCTCTCGGAAACAAGGTTTGCATCTTATAATTATTTTGTCGGTCAACAACATCAGTCCGGTAGTCTCCAGGTCAGTCTGATGCTGGGTCGACATCGGGCCTTGCAGACTTGTCTTTTGTGTTAAATGCCGTCATTTACATCTGACGACGATACAGCTCACCAATCTCCAATGTACGAGTTGTCACAGCGAAACAGCTCACCAATTACCAGTATACGAGTTGTCAGAGCATTTCCATCATAGCTCTCTAGATTTGTATCTAATGCCGCTTATGCCGGTGCTAGGGGCCGTGTGGTCATATCATCCAAGTTGCCACATGAACAGGTACAATAAAGCGTACCTGAGATACAACACATATCACGAATCGTTAGATTCTTGGTATGTGCTTTAGAATAGGTTAACCAGAAGACTATTCTGTGAAGTCATGTGACGCAGTCAGTATGTCGGCACCTCTTCCCACTTCCCTTATATGTGTTGTAATTGCATCCGCATGAGAGTAGAACATTACGAGAAAAACGTTATGGGACACTTCTTAAGTACTTTCGCCTGATGAAATTATTTTGGTGAAGAAATGTTTGTTTAGGTTAAATTTAACCTTCAAAATATTGTCTTATAAATATCTGGAGGTCAATTGACCTTTGATGTTTGATGTCAATCTTGCCTTGAATATGCCCCGGTTACTTCAAGGTTATATTGAAAGCAACACATGTCCTGTAGCCATAAAATGGGAATTCCTACGACACTGGCTGGATTCGAATCTGCAGTGTGGGCATCTAGCGGAAAACACTGTTCTTACTGTAGGTTCTTGCATCTACCTACTTACACGTGTGGCTGTTTGTCTTGTAGGTTCGTTACATCTCCCTACATACACGTGTAGCTGTTTGTATTGCAGGTTCGTACAGCTCCTTACATACACGTGCAGCTGTTTGTGTTGTAGTTTCGTTCAGCTCTCAACGTGTGTAGCTATTTGTATTGTAGGTTCGCACAGCTCCCTACATGTACGTATACATGTAGCTGTTTGTATTGTAGTTCCGTACAGCGCCCTACATACACGTGTGGCTGTTTGTATTGTAGTTCCGTACAGCGCCCTACATACACGTGTGGCTGTTTGTATTGTAGTTCCGTACAGCTCCATACATACACGTGTGGCTGTTTGTATTGTAGTTCCGTACAGCGCCCTACATACACGTGTGGCTGTTTGTATTGTAGTTCCGTACAGCTCCATACATACACGTGTGGCTGTTTGTATTGTAGTTCCGTACAGCGCCCTACATACACGTGTGGCTGTTTGTATTGTAGTTCCGTACAGCTCCATACATACACGCGTGGCTGTTTGTATTGTAGTTCCGTACAGCGCCCTACATACACGTGTGGCTGTTTGTATTGTAGTTCCGTACAGCGCCCTACATACACGTGTGGCTGTTTGTATTGTAGTTCCGTACAGCGCCCTACATACACGTGTGGCTGTTTGTATTGTAGTTCCGTACAGCGCCCTACATACACGTGTGGCTGTTTGTATTGTATGCACATCTCTCTACATTCACGTGTAGATATGACTGTATTGTGGGATAGTACATCTCCCTACACACACGTGTACATGTAGTGGTTTGTAATGTAAGTACGTACATATTTCTACATACACGTGTATTTGTTTGTATTGTAGGTACGTTCATCTCTCCAAATCCATGTGCAGCTGTTGTACTCTAGATTCGTGCACCTTCCCTCATACACATCCAGCTCTTTGATTTGTATGTACGTACACCTTCCTACATACACACCCAGCTCTTTGCTTTGTATGTACGTACATCTCTCTACATACACGTGCACCTGTTTGTATTGTAGGTTCGTACATCTCCCTACATACACATGCAGCTGTTTGTATTGTAGGTTCGTACATCGCTCTTCATACACGTGCAGCCCTTTGTATTGTAGGTTCGTACATGGCTCCATATACACCTGCAGGTGTTTGTATTGTATCGAATGATACACTCAAGTGTTTAGCAAATAATTTTGCTTGTCTTCACAGGAAATGCTGGCTGTGACGGTGGAACTCCGGAAAATTGTTTCACTTATATGGCGCGCGGGATAGACTCGAATGTGACATATCCTTACGAGGCCAGAGTAAGTATAACTGTCCGTCGATCCGCATGTTGGTCCATCTGTATTAGTATTTAAAACTGAAATCTGGTCGCATTTGTGAGGCTGTTAATGATGCGAAATAGGTCAAGTTCGGTCAACTTGAATAGGCTTCTAATTAATCACCAGTTGCATGTGTAATATGAATTTGAAGAGACGCAATCCTTCAAAAGTTATCAATTTTAAACGTTTAAGTTGGAGAGCCGAGCTATGATCCCTTGAGATACTGCAATAACTAGAATTTGACATTGATGAAATAGGCCAAGATCAATCAGATTAAAAAGACTTCTAGTCAGTCACCAGTTGCGCATGTAGTATTAATTTGGAGAGCCTAGATGTAATCCTTCAAAAGTTATCAGCAATACTCAAATTTGACCTAGATAAAATGGGTCTAGGTCAGTCCTCTTCACTTGGCTTCTGGCCTATCGTGAGTTGTATATGCAATACAGTGAATATAGAAAGTCTAGCAATAATTCAACAGATATTGCTTTAACAAGCAAGATAGAAAGACAGACGGACGAAGCAACCAGACAATACCCTTCGGTCAAACTTGGCATGGGGTAAAAACAAATAAACTGAGATTTCTTTGCCATCACAATCCACATCGAGTCTGAACTGCAATTATAGCATAAACAACAATTCACAGTGTTATTATAATAAGTCTGATATATTCACTCATCGAACAGTAAATAATATTCCACGAAACCACAGTTTAGGTAAAGACTTTTATTCAATTTGTCACAGGTGCTAGCACCAGCTGCTTCTTTCGAGCTTCACGAGCTCGTTGGCATTCTGTAAAAAATGCACACGCCGTGAGGCACAGAATAGACTGATTTAAGATCGCTATAACTCAATCAAAAACACAAATTAATGATTTTTTTAATAAGACTAAATCTGGGCATAAATAGTGAATTTTCTGTAAAACAAATATAGTGATAAAAATCATTTAATTAGGTTCTTCTAGGTGTAGCAAGCGCATGCGCGAAGTATAAATGTATCATTATGGGGGATTTTAATATTGATTTATTTAAAACTGATAAACATGAACCTTCCAGGCAGTTTTTGGAAATAATGAAATCACACTACTTTTTTTCAAAGATAACAAAACCAACTCGGGTTAAAGCTAATTCGGCGACATTGATTGACAATGTATTTCAAAATTTTCATGAAGATAACTTGATGTCTAGTATTCTCCTTTCAGACATAACCGACCATTTTCCAGTTTTTCAAATGAACAAAGCGTCATTCATCCCGCCGTCCACTGATAACGCATTTACTTTTAGAAGAATTAATCAGGAGTGAATATTATTTTTTGAAGAGAGGGTTAAAAATATTGATTGGAGCGATGTTACTAATGAAACCAGCGATGTTAATATAGCTTTCGAATTGTTCTCTGATAAATTCAATTTCGCGTACAACGAGAGTTTTCCTGTTGTCTCATCAACAGCCTCAACATTCAAAATTAGAAAACCCTGGATAACTTATGGTATTCTTACCTCTATTCGTGAAAAATACAAACTTTACAGGCAACACACAAAAGGTACTAATATGGAAATTACCCGTCAATATAAACAGTATAGGAATAAATTGAATCATACATTACAATTAGCGAAGCGATTATATTATGAAGACAAATTTAATCAGTGTAACAATGATATTAAAGGTACATGGAAAGTATTAAACAACCTAATAAACCGCAAAAAACCCCACCAGCTTGCCAAATACATTTAACGTTAACCCTATCTGGCCTGGGCTTTTTGGGACCTGTCCAGGCCTGGGGGGGGCCGAAATGGCCCCCCTAATTATTTTTCTTACCCCTTGAGCTAGGGGGCTGAAACTTATTACACTATACCCTTGGGTCAAGCTCTACCAGAAAATGTAAAAAAAAAACAAGATGGCCGCTTTGATGACGTCACAGTGACGCCATTTTGAAAAACGGCATTTTTTGGTCGATTTTTTGGTCAGATTTTCCGAATTTTTTATTTTTGCAATTTCTCCACAAAAACTGTATGAAAAATTAGCAAATATTAATGTGATACGAAATAAAATAGTTGTTGCCCACTTTTCATTGCGCAAAAGCAGAAATTTTGAAGAAATATGACAAAAAATCACTTTTCTGGTACACCACGTGGCCGCCATCTTGAATTTACCCATGATCCTTTGCTCGGGGGGTTATGAAAATAGGCTCAAAATGACCCCAATAAGACAAATGATAAAGTCACGGAGTTTCAGCTCTCCATTTTTCGCCGTTCCGGAGATAGTGCAGAAAGTTTGGTAGGGGGGGCCATAATGGCCCCCCCCAGGCCAGGTAGGGTTAATAATGGTGATACCTCGGATCCTTCTAAACTTGCGAACGGTTGTAATGATTATTTAAGCTCTGTAGCAACCAAGTTAGCGAAAACAATTCCACTGTCAGCGAACGAACACAATTTTTTTTTGAAGAATAGACATGTCAATGAGTTTCATCTGGAACCCTGTACTACGAAGGATATGGCAGACGTTGTAAATAACTTGAAAAACTCCGCCTCTGGGATTGATGGCGTACGTATCTGGCTTGTCAAATCTGTATTTAGTCTGATTAATTTACCATTATGTTATGTTACTAACTTATCATTCAGACTGGGTGTAGTTCCCGATCTTTTGAAAGTGGCTAAAGTGACACCCCTGTACAAAAATGGAGCATTTATGGATTTCGGGGAATTTCTAATGACTGGTTCAGAAGTTATTTGTCATCCCGTACCCAATGTACTCAATACAATAATACTATATCAAAACTTAAACCGTTATCATGTGGAGTTTCGCAGGGTTCGATCTTGGGTCCGATACTTTTACTTATTTATATCAATGACCTTGTAGAAGCTAGCCATATTTTAGAAATTATTCTTTTTGCAGATGATACATCTATTATTCTCTCAGACGACGATCCAAACCAACTGTTTGAGAATATGTGTCTTGAAATTAACAAATTGTGCAATTGGTTTTCAAGTAACAAACTCTCTCTGAATATTAAAAAGACTAAATTCATGCTTATAAAACCTACTAAGATATGTAAATTTCCCAAAACACCAAAACTGTTTATTTCTGGAAATAACATTGAGCAGGTTGATCAATTTAAATTCCTTTGTGTATTTTTTAATGACAGACTAAACTGGCTAACGCATATTGAAGAGATCCGGAAAAAACTGAATAGGAATATTGGAATACTGCACCACATTAAGGATTGCCTCAACAAAAAAACACTTTACATTCTGTATCATTCTCTGATATATCCATACCTGTCATATTGTAATATTGTCTGGGGTAACACGTACATTACACATCTTAAACCATTGATAATTTTGCAAAAAAGGCTATACGATTAATTACCTTTTCATCTAAACTTTATTTCTCAAATTGAAAATCTTATCTATGAAACAATTAAATGACTATCAGATTTTACTCTTTGTTGTCAAATTTTATAACCACAATGAGTTATTACCTATCCTATTTCAAGTATATTTTACAAAATTATCCCATGTGCACAGGTACCCAACTAGGCAAGTAAATCTTAATTTGTATAGGCATATTTATTCATCAGACTTATCATTTTATAGTTAAAAAATAAAAGGCCCTCGAACATGGAACAAATTACCCTCCCAACTCAAATCTTGTACATCTATCTCCTTATTTAAATTCCATTAAAAATCTTATTTATTGAAAGGAACAGCTGATTTCTAGTTTCATTTCAGCTGTGTGCGTTTCCAACAGCTATAGTGGAAGTTGGAAGTTTGATTTTATATTTTTGCAATTTTTGCCTTTTTACTTAAAAACGAATTAATGTTTATTTGCCACTTTGCACCGGTATTATAGATCAATATAATTTTATATCATTTTGGGATAAAACAAGACCCTTGTGGTTTTCATCCCGCCTGTCATGTATAGTCGTAAATTATGCCCTATTATGCTCTGGTGAAATAAAATATCAAAAATCAAATCAAGTATAAATGTAGTTTCCACCCTATACCAGGCCTGGATGCGGCATTATACAAAACTTTTTCCCCAAACTCCAGAACAAGAAAAACTTGAAAGCTGTCTTCACAGGAAGACTTTAAAATCTGTCATTTTGTGGTCATCTTCATCCTATCTGCATAACCCCCATAATAATGGGTGAATTTGGGTTACCTGAACTGTGATGTTTTCGTCAGTTTTCTTCACAATGTCTGCATTTCTGTGAAGAATATTGGACAAAGGCTATTTTATCTCACATCAGATTATTACTAATTTCTCATGCAGTTATTGCGAAGAAAGAAAAATCGAAAAATCTGATCGGAAAAGCATCCAAAAAAACACCGAGCTCGACCCAAGGGTATATTTGGTGGGGGGGGGGAGGGGGTTCGGACCCTTGACTTTCCCTCCTGAACACTTCCCGAATCGCCAAGCCAGATAGGGTTAACACCCACAATGGTCAAGTGTCTTGGTGGTCGTTCGGCTATCGTGTTCGTCAGATGCACTGGGTGAAATGTACTGGTTTCCAAAAATGCGAATTCTTGGCGGAAACCAGTTGGAAACTGTAACACCCCATTTGCAGCCTGTTTCCGTGATGCGGAAACCAGTGGAAACAGGTGTTTTTGTTTCCGCCAAGAATCCGGTGCACGGAAACTGGACAGAAACCTGTTGTTAAATTTCCGCCCAGATTACGCTTCAGCGGAAACGGGTGGGAAACTGATGTTAGTTTCCGCTCTGTTTCCAATGCATCGGAAATGGATTGAAAACTGGTACTGAAGTTTCCGACCTGTTTCCGCTCGAGCAGAAACAGCTCGGAAACCAACGCGAGTTCCCCCCATGTTTCCAATCCAGCGGAAATAGACTGGAAACTGCTATTCAAGTTTCCAGCCGGTTTCCGCTTGAGCAGAAACAGATCGGAAACTGACCTAGGTTTCCGCCAAGATTCCGTTACATGGAAACTGGACAAAAACCTGTTGTCAAATTTCCGCCCAGATTCCGCTCCAGCGGAAACTGGTCAGAAACTGATGTCAGTTTCCGGTCTGTTTCCAATGCAGCAGAAATGGACTGGAAACTGGTATTGAAGTTTCCGACCTGCATGTGAAACGGCTCGGATACCAACGCGAGTTTCCGCTCTGTTTCAAATCCAGCGGAAATGGACCGGAAACTGCTATCAAGTTTCTAGCCTGTTTCCGGTTGCGCAGAAACAGGTCGGAAACTGACATAGGTTTCCGCTAAGATTCCGGTGCACGGAGACTGGACGGAAAGCTGTCCTTAAATTTCCGCTCAGATTACGCTTCAGCGGAAACGGGTGGGAAACTGATGTTAGTTTCCGCTCTGTTTCCAATGCATCGGAAATGGACTGAAAACTGGTGCTGGAGTTTCAGACCTGTTTCCGCTCGAGCAGAAACAGCTCGGAAACCAACGCGAGTTTCCCCCATGTTTCCAATCCAGCGGAAATAGACTGGAACCTGCTATTCAAGTTCCAGCCGGTTATCGCTTGAGCAGAAACAGATCGGGAACTGACCTAGGTTTCCGCCAAGATTCCGGTACATGGAAACTGGACAAAAACCTGTTGTTAAATTTCCGCCCAGATTCCGCTTCACCGGAAACTGGTCAGAAACTGATGTCAGTTTCCGCTCTGTTTCCAATGCAGCGGAAATGGACCGGAAACTGCTATTAAGTTTCTAGCCTGTTTCCGGTTGCGCAGAAACAGGTCGGAAACTGACATAGGTTTCCGCTAAGATTCCGGTGCACGGAGACTGGACGGAAAGCTGTCCTTAAATTTACAACGAACAGTATGCCAAGAATTTCTACAAGAGTATCAGAGGAGCAGTTTTGAGCGCACGTCAATTAAGGAACTATTAAATCGATGAGCCATGTGTATAGTAGGCCTAATTGTTACCCGTAGGCCCGCTGTTTATTTTGCATAGGCCTATGCCCTACAACACCTGTACATGAATATTGAGTCTGCAATAACGTAGACTCTATTATTATTATTATTTCTAGTTTGTAAATTGAGGTCTTAAGAAAATAAATAAAGACACGATAGACGTTGGACTAATTAGGTAATTTTGTGGCTAACTTTGTTATGATACTGTCCTGTATATGTATTTTAGTCCACTATGCCTGTTAAACTTCCATCGTTTGCCAGAATAATTTCTTAAGGCCTTTGTGCTGGCATCCATTTAGGCACTCAAAATATAACAAAGATATAAGCTTGAGCTCCCATGTGCACAGCAATATTGAAACATATTTCCAAGAAATGCTTCGCCCATGTCGAAGAGATATAAGAAAGCAACACAGTTTTATATATATTAACTAATCAAATTATTTAACATTTACAGTATAATGGGAAATATATTGAACATTTGTTTTTGAATTCTCCAAAAGTATTTTGGGGATGAATATTCACTATACCTGTCAGATAGGCATTAAAACCAAAGTCATTGCATCAAGCCAGTGACTTCAGTCTATTCAGGAAACATGTCTTTGAAATGTAAATGGGTGGCAGGCTGCCTCTGACAATCTTGACTGGCAGAAACTTTTGTTTGGGGCTTTGAGTATTTGCATACAAATTGGGATCTGGATTCTACAGGTGACCTGCATTTACAAGCCCATTGCATTGCTTCCTTCAGTGTTTCCCAGTTCTTTGGCTTTGGAAGAATATTTGCATATGAACTTGGGTGTATGGTTTAGCCTGCAAGACCTTGCCACCCTGTCTGTGACTGAACAGTGGGACTTTTTCCACCACAGATACCATGAGCATAAAGGCTGGGCAATTCTATTTGAACAATTTAGGTGTTTTTACTATCAAGTGTGCAAAATGCAATGTCTATGGAGAATTGAAGAAAACAGATTTTCTAAATTGTGAGAATTATCCATCATATCTTTGGTGTTATGCTGTTTTGCATGGTTTTAATCAAAACAGTCTCTTGTCATATTATACAACTTCGACATGGGCGAGAAATTTTGTGAAAATATATTCTAGTATTACTGCTATAAATGGAAAGAAATGCTTGTCAAGGTGAGGTTGCAAGGATGGATGCCAGTACAAAGGCCTTAAGCGACAGAACCAGGTGAGTAACCGATAAATTCAAATTTCATTTTCAGGTTTACAGTCTTTCGTTTTTGAGGTGCGCGAGTGTGATCGCGCACCACAGCGCGCCTGATTTTATTCTCAGGGGTGTGATAAATAGCGCACGCCGAGAACGGTACAAAAGAACAAAAATATCAACTCCTCTGGTTGTTGTTGTGAGCCGTCAGACGACATGCCGAGTTGAACGGAGAACTCTTTTTTGTTTGTGGTAGATTTAGTGGCCTGCAGTCAATCGAAAATGCTAACTTGAACTCTAGTCCGGAATCCGTATTTCTCGTGGTTTTCAATATACTGCTCTAAATGACAATTTACGTCAATAACATTTCCTATCGTACACATACATGATTATCTATAATTTTAAAAACAATTTGATTTCTTTTAATTCAATCAATTGTACCACATTACATTGATCGCATTCAACTTTATCAAAAATGTGTTTCGGTCCGTTTCCGAGTAAAAATTTGTAACGCACCTTCACTCAGTTCAGCCGCCATTTTTGATTTTGAACTATTGATGAAATTGAATTACGCAAATGAACTTTAATTTGGACTGAAATTGGATGATCCTTCTATACAATTTGTTATGGCCACCGGTAAAGGAAATAGTGTACAATTGGCAACTTTTTTAACGTGGAATACAGGCGGGTTGATCGACTATGACACAGAAGATCGATGGTCGAGAGATGGTCGTTCGCGTGTGCGTGTGTATGGTGTACTTTTTGTGCCAAACACGGAGACAGACTGAAAAACACTGTTAAAGGACAAGCCCTGAAAGATATTGACAGATACGTGAGTGGTACAAATTTTGTATCCAAGTATACAGTTAGCAGACATTTCTCATCTAAAGTAGCTATGCTACATGAATTTCACAAAAGACTTGAATACACTAAAACTATATATTTTATTAATCCTTGGAAGTAGCACAATGCCATTGTCAATGGAAAAACATAAATGTCGTCTGGTTCAGTTGCACTGTTGCATACCGGGGGAACATAAGTCACTCAAGGGCAAATAACTCTTGCCGCTACTTTCTGAAAAAAAGGAAAAAGATCACCCCATCTAAGAAAATTAACTTAAGAGTTCATTTGGAATAATTTGATAAACCTACACATCATCATAAGTGTACAACTCAGTGATTAAGAATGAAAGAAACTAAATTTGAATAGGGGCATTTAATTCATTGAAGCGAATGCACTTAAAGCGATATAGAAAAGCGTATTTTCTGTCAGAACATTCCCGCCGTTTAATGACATGAGCTGAACAGGGTATTTGCGCATGCGCAAGATGACCTTTTCTTTGTCCGGGAAGCACTGATAGTGAAAGTACACAGCTTCAAAATAACACTTGTCAGCCAATTTTAATCCCAGAAACAGGCCATAATGCTCACAAAGATAACAAATATGCGACTGATCGATGTTGCAGATGCGTATTATAAGTTTTAGGTTGCATTTTATTATACTTACCGTCAATATTTCAACCTCGCCGCCTGGTCCACCTGTCTGCAGTCTCTAAACTGCGAAATACGCGCAATTTAAGACCCCGTTCTCATAACCGTCGCACCTTCACGTCACCTCTCATTTGATTTAATATGGTAAATCTACGTAAAAGAAGAGCACTGTGTCCAGGGTTGATGGGGGTCATTGTTCGTCATTTGCATAAACGGCGCGGACCGCGCCACCTGGTGAGCATTGGCATCGCTATCTAAAGTGCACGAACTGAGTGTTCATTATGAGAACGTTTCAGGCGGAAGTGCTCCTGGTCAACAAAAACGGGACCAGCCTCTTATTGATCAAGCACTTCACAAAGCATCGAGAGATGCTTATAAGAAGCTAATAAAGTCTGCTTATCTTCTGGCAGTAGATGGGCAACCGCTGTCCAGTTTCAGAAGTATTGTGAATGCCCAGAAGGCCAATGGTGTGCCACTTCAGGGCTTCGTGTTTAGAATTAGTGCGCGAGCTAAAAATAGCTCACATCAAAATATTTAGGAGAGGGTATTTAAAAGTCAGGCGAGTGATTGCTATATAATACAATATAAAATGTGATAGTTTACGTGAGCTAAAATCACTCTCGTGACATGAATTTATGCGAGTGTTTGCGTGCAGGTGAGCTATCACTCGCGCTAAACACGAAGCCCTGCACTTATATCCGGGACCGATAGTAGTGACATCTGATGCTGTTACAAATGCAGTGTCTTTTACGGGCCATTGTGATGGGATAGACATTGAGCGTGTTGTACCTGTACTTTGAAAGCGATAACTTTGAAACGGTCAATATTAATAATAACATTACTGTGTCCAAATTTCATCTCAGTTCACCAAGAGCTTCACACATAAATTGCGCAAAGTTTCTCTAGATACTAGGGATTTTCCAAGTTAATTTTGCAACATCATGACGTCACGTCATGGGCTCCCATGCATGCCACACGTTATAACATACAGTATGCTCCTCTCGATATCGCAACGTCACGTCATTTTAACATTGTGAAACCCGTATCGGGTAGGCTAGCACATGTGAGACTGGAAGGCCTCTCCAGACATGATTTACAATATATGCAAATAGTGAATTATTCTTTAGAATTTAGAATTACATGTATTCCATAATCTCTGATCTTGTCAGAATATATTTTTTAATACCGGTATGTAGCTTGCCTTCTGCATAATTTGGCCTCGTGTAGTGAAAGTAAAATGTATGTGACACATGTGTAATGTTAATTTCAGATGATCCCTAGTCGGCTCCAGGAACTATTCCATGTTTCACTGGTACAGCAGTGCCATTACAGCTCATGGATCCGTTAACATCACTGGGTAAACCGATATTGATGAGTATTTTTTTTTTCATTTTCTTAATCTTTCTGGGTTAATTTTTTATTGAAAAGAAAGTTGAAATTTACCAGTGTGGAATAGGCCCATGGTCATGTATAAAATTTTGAGCAGTTTGTAAAGCAGGCTAGGATTCCAGGAACACAACACAGCTTATAAACACTGCTGACAGAGTATTGTTGGTATTCATTTCCTATACTGTTGATATTGGTCGTCACATACAGTTGCCATTGATGATTGGAGATCATGTCAGATGATCACTTTCAGGTTTGCCATGTTTATATGTGGTCGATTATCTGCACAACATACATGAATTTCTTCAACGTATATTCCTTTTTTCATTCCGTATTTTAGGAATGTGGTGGAGAAATGAAGAGGTGGTACATCCGTGGAGGGTTTTTCAGCCAGGTATTACTGACAGACTGATGCTACAAGCATGGCAAGTAACATTTATATGTAAATTCAAAACCTGCTGAACATGTACTGGTATGAAAATCAAAATAGTCAACCATGGATCTGCCATATAGCTTCTTTTATGATAGTTTGCTTACACGTATACATGTAGCCTTTAAGCATTTTAGGTAGGCCTAGTTCATATCATAGAAAATCGGATCCATCCAGTCCGAGTTCAGTAATAGTACATGTATGTTGACATTTTGAATATGATTAAAATTTTACTAGAGCAGCCATAATATCTGTATAGTTATCAGTGACTTGAATTATCACATCATGACTAATGTACATAACATTTGCCTGTATTGGACATCTCTATTTTTACATCTTTAATAGAAAAGAAAACACTAGCAGAAATCAGACGAATGATACCCAGTCAGGTGTCCTTTCAATGAGAAAAAAGCACAGGATGACTCTTTTCCTTTGGTTTTTACCCCTCGGCCATTTTGGCCTCGGGGTATTGTCGTCGCCATGTACGTCCGTCCGTTACCGCATTTTAGGCAAAACCGCTTGACACAACCACCAAATTTTCAACACTTATTTATATAGTGCTAAGTCAGACGCCTATCGAAAATGGCTTCCCTCTGCCCATATTTTACAGATTTCTGCCCCTTTACAGATTTTTTAATTTCTATTTCTGTCCTATATGCCCGAGTGTAACCAACTATATCTGCAGAACTGTGTTCAGTATAGCTACTATATTTTGGAAACTTGTTTATATTGTTGTATTCTACAAGCCAACAAAGGATTACTCGCCTCGGCTTATGGAGTTATGCCCCTTTCAGATGTAGTAATCTTCGATTTTTTTAGTCTTAGCTGAATGTACAAGTTATATCGGCAGATCCGTCTTCGGTACAGCTTATTCGTCTTGGTTCTTATTTCACAGAGTGCTAAGTCAGACACCAATCGAAAGTGGCGCCCCTCGGCCCATACTTTACAAAGTTATGCCCCTTTACAGATATATTAATTTTTATTTCTGTCTTATATCCCTGAATGTAACCAACTATATCTGCAGAACTGTGTTCGATATAGCTACTATATTTTGGAAACTTATTTATATTTCTGTATTCTACAAGCCAACAAAGGATTACTCGCCTCGGCTTATGGAGTTATGCCCCTTTCAGATGTAATAATCTCCGATTTTGCTATATGTAGTTGAATGTACAAGTTATATCTGCAGATCCGTGTTCGGTACAGCTTATTTGTCTCGATTCTTATTTTACAGAGTGCTAAGTCAGACGCCTGTCGAAAGTGGCATCGACCTATATTTTACAAGTTATGCCCCTTTACAGATATATAATTTTTCTATTTCTGTCCTATATGCCTGAATGTAACCAACTACCGGTATATCTTAATCATCCCACATAGAACTATCTCTTCCTCAATTCGCACTACACATGGGTCTCAATCACTTGGGGAAAGCCGAGGGGTTTTGATTAGATCAATCTCATGTTAGATCGAGGAGCAATCCCGTGCATCGTTTGTTCAGACTGGAGTTTGGATGGTAGCCCTATATTATCTATATACGTAAGTCTTCTAATAATTCAATCACAGGAAGTGGATCTTTCAGGTTCATTCTTGAGAGAGCAGCAGCCCACTCAGTTCGCCTCGGCAAAAGGAAATTGCTGAGGTGGATGTCGAGGCAGATTTGGTATGGCTCAGCAATTTTTAACATTATGATAAATGGTGAACATTTTGGCTGTGTGAAATTATTGCCGAGACAAATTTCTAAATTGAGATAGCTGGAGCAGACTAGTAGGCAATCTTTAATGGTATAAACTTAAACCCTTTCTGTACCAGCTATTTGAGGCATTTCTAACTAGGAATATAATCGTGGTGTCATCCAGTAATTTAGACAACTTGCAACAGTTGGTCTGATTCGCGGAAAGCCCGAAATCTGAGCTTTCCAAAAATGTATAACATTGTGCTAAAAGTCCAGAAATCTATGTTCCCATGAATGAGAAATCTGCAACAATTCCTTGAATTATTTTCTACTAGTACTCAAGTACCGGTACGGTACAGAACGGGTTAAAGAATAGATAGAACTGAACAAAAGTAACCTGTTCCGATCTGCTAAAACCATGACACTACACAGATCAAATAATGATAATATTTTCATCAGATTGAAAAGTAATGCAGTTTACGTAAATTCTATCCTTGTAAATTCTGTCATTGTACAACAGTAAGTACATGTGCAAGCAAGTAATGCAACGTAGTGCGGTGTCTGCTGGGGGGGAGGGTCTCGAAATAAAATACGGAATCCACTGATGGTCGGATTTCAGAAAATTTTTCCAGTGACCATTTCCATTTCAGAAAAAAAGCTTAAACATATGTTTTTCGACCTCATTTGCATATGTAATATGGCTGTCTGACCGCCATCGGTGGCCGAGTGGTCTAAGGCGCTTCGCTGGTGACCTCTAGCCTCACACCGCTGAACCGGCACGGGTTCGAGCCCAGCTGGTCCATGTGTGAAAGTTTGTCAGCTACTTGCCGAAGGGCGGTGGTTCTCTCCGGGTACTCCGGCTTCCTCCACCAACCAAACTGACTGTCACCATATGAGTGAAACAAACTTGAGTGTGACATTAAGCCACATTCCCTCCCTCCCTCCCGCCATCTTGTATTTCTGCACAAAGGCTTGTTCTCACTATAACTCTCAGGTTATACTGAAGAGTTCTTTCTCAAATTTGATTCACAGGTTCTGCTGGGAGCCTAATCATGCAACATATGTTTTTCAACCTGATTTGCATATTCAATATATGACTGCCTGGTGACCATCCTGGACTTTCTTGTTATTGCTAGTTTTCATGACCTACTGAATCTCAATCTCAAAATTGATACATACATGTAGGTCTCCCGTGCGGTCTAGTTATGCAGCTTTGACCTGATTTGCATAATTAATTATTATGGCTGCCTGGTCGCCATTTTGGATTTTCTTTTCACTGCTAGTTCTCATGTTGCAGCTCTTTCTGTGGTGAAAAACATCTTAAGCCACTTTCTCCAGCTACATTCAGATGAGCTACAGTGCCACGGCACTATCTTTGGAGTACATACTTCATGAATGGCACCTTCTGCCATCTCATTGCATGGTTATTTTTATTTTACATATGCTATTTCATTACAGAGTCTGCTCTACGGGCCATATGAAACATCAGAGGATTCACTATGTATTCCTTGTTGAATTGTATTGCATTTTTGAAGGACAAATTTTACAGGGCATGCAATATCAGTATCTTGTCATTTGCAGAGCTTTATTAGAAGCCTAGGCCTGACAGCAAGAATATGATATCAACTTTCCCATCCACTTCCTCATGAATTACCAGTATTGCATAGCCTGGCCGTATAGACCATTTCGATTTAGTTTTCACTCTGACTAACCTTAATAAAACTTTTGATTTTTACAGAATGTTGTTGAGAAGTACAGAATAAGACGAGCAAGTAACATTCCCCTTGGTGATCCTGACATCTGTTTACCCTGATAGACCAATAAGCGAAGAGAGGCGCTATACAGATGTTATCCTGCAGGTGCCAGTTGCTCCAAGTGAAGTGAAAGTGATTACTTGGACTTCAGTGAAAACGGGAAAATATTACAAAGTGAAAGGACCACCAGAAATATCAATCTCGAATCCAGAGTCATCCGGTCCTGTTCTCCCTACAGACTCTGGTTGCACGGTCAGCATTACAGCTTCCTATTGGATAATGCACGAACGCATAGAACATGGAACATAATGTAGACATATCTGTGGAGATCATGCATGTGACCCGACGTCACACAGGTGACGCGTTTGAGACGTGACATCGTCTGTTTGTATTGTTGCGATTAATTTTCAATTATGACGTTATGTCAGTGTTGTTGTTGTTTGACATTTCGCAAAGGATCACGGGACCAAGAATCTTGTCAAATCGAACGACCGTGTTAACAGGAGACAGATGAAGTTTGTTCTTGATATGTCCTACATGTAAACTGTGGCAACAAAGCTTAAAGGAGTACTTAACTTATTTTATATATGTTCCTATTACAAAGGTTGGACTCTTAAAGAAATATAACCAACTATTTTACTTTCGTTGGGGGCGATACCCTATTAGTTTTATTACAATTTGTGAAGTCATGTTTCCGCTTTGAGGTCGACGTGGGCGCCGCCATATTGTTTGTGAGATGACGTGACTGATGACGTCAGCATTCAGGACGTCACGGCTAACGCTTGATCCAGGGACGTTCCAACTACGGCATTTGAATTACTCCGGGTTCGAGTTTTAATTCCAGGAAAAAACTGGCGAGGCAAATCTCACAGGGGGAATTCCTAAAAGGAAATTGGTTTAGGTTATCTTCGCCAACTGAACAATTTCTTCCCAAAGTTTCTCAGCTGAGACCTGCCCGATTCAATTCGGACAAAATTTGAAACTGAGCGGTAAACTAAAAGAGCGTCCTCTGAAATTGTCAAGTGATTTCAGTTGAACGACGATGCTTCTAAGTTCATAAACATTTTTATGGTTACACTTTGAACTTCTAAAATCAACTAGAACGTCAGTGAATTTACTGGGTTCCTTCTCCTGCGAATTATCGGCATGACCAGCACGATCAACCTTAAATCTCCATGACGTTGTGACGTTCTTAGATGAGTATAAACTGACTT
>JAVTVY010024842.1:0-88783 GCA_036873755.1 Hanleya hanleyi | reverse complement strand
TATTTCCCATTGTGGTTGCTATCGAAATCTGGGGGTATAGGTTGAGAAACAAGAAAATTCTCTTCCGCTGTGACAATAAGGCAGTGGTTGAAATTGTAAACAGACAGACAACCAAGTCTACAAGGGTCATGAAGCTGGTGCGTATTTTAGTGTTGTCCTGTTTAAGAAACAACATTCTCTTTCGGGCACGTCACATTGCTGGAATTAATAATGAAATATCTGATTCCATTTCGCGCTTGCAGTGGCATCGCTTCCATCAGCTGGTTCCTCAGGCAGACAAAGTTCCGACACCTGTACCTCAGTGGATGTGGAGCATTTAGAAGTAGAAGCGAGCCGTTTGTTACAGCATTCTATGTCACCCCGGACGTGGGCAGCTTATGACGTGGGAGTTACCTCCCTTCAGCGGTTTAGAGAGCAATATAATTTACCCATTATTTGGCCTGTCCCAGTTTCACAAATTATCCAGTACATTGCCGATCTTTCATATAAGGATTACAGCCCAGCTACTGTTCAAACGTATTTAGCTGGGATATCCCATAAGCATAAGTTAATGAATATCAGCGACCCAACACAAAATTTTATCATCAAAAAGATGTCCGAAGGCATGAAGCGCTCAAACCCAAAGGTGGATCGGCGACTTCCCATTACTGTGCCTTTACTCACTAAGATATCAGGAGTACTGGCATACGTTTGCAGTTCACAATATGAATGTGCACTTTTCAGAGCTGCTTACGTTTTAGCATTCTGTGGTTTTTTACGTGTGAGTGAAATAGTATCCGATTCAAAAGAAATCCACAATCTGAAAGCCATCGGAGTCTCTGATATTTTAATCGATAAACTTCAGGGCATGATCAAGCTTTTTATTCGCTTCTCAAAAACAGACCAGTTAGGAAAAGGGACAATGCTATTGATATCTGACAGTAAAGACTTGCGTCTCATTGAGATAATGGAATCATTCATGCAAGCGCGATGTGGTGTGATGGGCCATCAGCTCTTTGCTCATTTTGATGGCTCACCTTTGAGTAGATACCAATTTGCCGCTATGTTAAAGAAAGCCCTGGTATTTTTGAATATTCCAGTCAAGCAATATACAACTCACTGCTTCCGCATTGGACACGCAAGCATGTGTCATGCAATGGGTGTCCCAGCTGAAGATATCAAACTGCTCGGTAGATGGAAGTCTGAGGCATATAGGAGGTACATACGCATCCCATCGTATGATTAGCTTGCAGTTTTCATAAGCTTATAAATTTAACACTTTCTATGTGCACAATTTTCCTAACACATGTTCTTTTGAGTTATAGATTATAGAGGGAGTAGAAGCCAGCATACGTCGGTATGGATGGTCGGGTCCAGCATAATTTACTGGGCGCAACGCAGAGCGGGTGTTAAATCTAGTGGATTTAACCTTGGCCTTTTCCGACAGCATGGAATAGAAATACACTGGATGGGAGTTCGCGGCATGCGGTGGTTTCCAGGCGTTCTGACGGCCATCAGTAAGAAGTTAGCTGTGTTGCCTAGCCCAGATATAATAATAATTCACGCCGGGGCTAATGATCTCTCACTTGATAACTCTTGCTGTCTTCATCATAATATGAGCAAGGATTTGTCACATCTTATTGCATTATTTCCCAACGCTAAAGTAGGGTATTCGCATATGCTTCCAAGGCATGTATGGGCAAAGGCTCGCGACCCTAAGAAGATCGAGAAAGCCCGGAAACGTGTCAATCGCGCTGTTTCTAATAAGTTGTTGAGTGCTGGTGGCTTTGTTATTCGCCACCCTGATATTCTCTTGGAGTCGCGAACTCTGTTTCGACAAGATGGCGTCCATCTGTCGCCTATAGGGACTGACTTCTTCCTCAACGATCTCGAAGGTGCTCTAGAGGAGCTTTATTTGAGAGATGTGCGCGTGTTCCCTCCAGCGGACTATTAGTATTCCAACTAGAAAATTTAACGTTTAACCTTACAGGAATGTACTGATATGGCTCATGGTTTTCTTGTGGCGACAAGTTTGGGGCGAGCATCTATAGAGAGGCTCGTGTGGCATAAAGATTTCATGCGGCAAAATATGGCAATTTTAAGGCATGTACATGTAAGTCATGTGTGGGCTTTGTTTGTGACCAGTCAAAGTATTTTTGGGGTGGACACACTTCTACTGATAACTTATGTCACCATGAGGAATTGGTGGAGGTGTGGCCCATGTATACATATGCTTTGTGGCCTTGTGTTTACAGCCTCGCTTATGTTACCCATCTTCCCAAGTCAAGTCAAACATCAAACTTCGCAGAAGAAGTAAATATATAAAGTGCCTTCTGTCCCCCCCATGTACTTTTTTCTGGAACAGCCCTCGCGTGGATACTGCATCCAGTGTTATGTAAATATATATGTCGAGTGCTTCTGGATGCTAACGATGCTATATATCCAGTATTACGTTGACATTGCTCTGGAATACCGTGGCATCCAATATGTGTGAGTGTGCTATTGGACACTGTATCCAGTATTATGTATCTATGATCTCTATCTGATATTATATATTTGTTGACAGTGCTGTTGGAGACTATCCAGTCTCATTGACAGTGCAATTTGGCATAGTATCCAGTACCGGTATTACATAATTTTTTATACTATCCGGTATTCGACTGTGCTGTTGGACACGGTATCCAATATGTGTATATATATGTTGACTGCAGCGCTATTGGATACTATCGTGCATTTATATTCAGTAACAGTACTATATATATCCAGTATTACATGTTTGTTGACATTTCTCTGGGATACCGTCTGAATATCCGTGACCCTCGCCGGCGTGCTATTTGACACTGTAGTATCCCGTATTATGTGTGTATAAATCTGTTGATGCAACAACCCTGAGCTTCTAAAACACTATATTATTTGTTGCTGTAAGGACACTATCGAGTACTCGAGTACTGTTTCAGGATATGCTGCCCAAACCATATCCAGGCCTGCCCGACGACGATTAGGTCACACCGAGCAAATATGAAAGTTTCTGAAATGATGACGGACAAGAGCAGCCGAGAATACATCTAACGGGCCAGAACGAATACGACATACAGGGCCAAATGGCAGCCTCTGATTGGACAAGTCTTCTCGAATTGTAAACATACCCAACCCGGCTTCACCAGCGTGGGTATGATGTAACATTGGGGAAAATAAACCATATGAAAAAAAAACATGTTGTTGTTGTTGTACTCTTCTTTCATCTTTGTTGTTGTTGTTTTTCTCTCATCTGTATATATCATCAACCTCGCCACCAGGGGTCGCTCTCCGCTGTACAATTGGCCGCTCCGATGAACCCCAACCTCGCCACCAGGGGTCGCTCTTCGCTGGACAATTGGCCGCTTCGATGAACCCCTGGGACGACGCTCACTGAAAATTGGTCCCATAATACATTGAAAAATTCTTTCACGTGGCCCCTTCCGGTTCCATTGGAACATATCCTATTCCTTATAAAACGTCAGTCATGAGTCATCTTAATGGCCAGTGTCATAACGTCATGACGTCAGAATAGAAAATGTTTCGCAAGAATGCATAAAGAGTTCTGGTAGGCTACGTCATCTTTCAGACGCGCTCGTAACATCCATGACGTCGGGACGTTGGCTTAATCTCCACAGATACGCTCTCGTTATGTTCTAAATTCTAGGGTTTTGTGTGCTATCCAATGACCGATCGTAGTGCTGAGCGCCGTCCCAGAGCCTAGTAGGGAGGACAGGACCGGATAGCTCTGGTTTCGAGATTGCGATGAACCCCTGGGACGACGCTCACTGAAAGTTGGTCCCATAATACATTGAAAAATTCGTTCACGTGTCCTCTTCCGGTTCCATTGGAACGTATCCAATTCTTTATGAAACGTCAGTCATGAGTCACTTGCATGGCCAGCCTGTCATAACGTCATGACGTCAGAATAGAAAATGTTTCGCAAGAATGCATGAAGAGTTCTGGTAGGTTACGTCATCTTTCAGACGCGCTCGTAACACCCATGACGTCGGGACGTCGGCTTAATCTCCACAGATACGCTCTCGTTATGTTCTAAATTCTAGGGTTTTGTGTGCTATCCAATGACCGATCGTACTGCTGAGCGCCGTCCCAGAGCCTAGTAGGGAGGACAGGACCGGATGGCTCTGGTTTCGAGATTGTATATATCATGGCGTCAAGGCGTTATGCTATGGCGTTAAGGTGGCTCCCTGGTTACAAGAATGGCTGTTCTGCGCAGCTTTTTGCGCATAGCAATTACCTCCCTTGTAATCGTACGTTTGTGCGCGAATGGATAGAATGATATACTGTGACATGCTACGTTTACTAAGCATCCCTTGTTGGCGTGGCATTTGTCGACGTCATGACGTTGCATTGTTGCGACTTCATGCAAAATGGCGGGAAAGAGTGTGGGAGTAGGTAGATTCGGAGCCCTATTCATGCTGTTTTTTGGATGGCGACCTACCTTATATTTGAGTTATTAAAAAACTACATACTTCAAGGAATATATAGTCAACAAGAGCCCAAGGGGCTTCAATATACGCCCGTGTATCTGGAATTACATTGGTCCAAATTTCAAGATTGTTTGATAGCTTCGATTTCAATTGGTACCTAGCCTACAATTTTGTGCTTCTGAGAATGTAACATATATAACATCTTATATTGAATGATAAACTAAAACGAGCTTAACTCTTGGTAACTAGTTGACCTTGAAGCAAGAGCCGAGAGCTCACATATCCCACACTGAAATCGACAATATTCAAACACAAGAAAATAGTAGTTTTCCTGCAAATGGATTCCTTTCAGACGAGATAATTTTTCATGAAGGAAGAAGAAAGTGATGAAGTAAACCTTTGTTCTTGAGTTAATAAAGTTCATAAAGGATCCCTCTCCCCGTTAAATTACTAAATGTATGGTTGTTATTTCACAACAGTTGTAGCTGTTTCAAATATGAGACAGGATGAATGCCATATACATGTAGGGCAGAGAATATTCCAACCTAACACATATGGTCAGCTAAACTTCATTCAGTTTTGAAGGCCTGTGACCTTGACCTTGGACAAATTGATCTCAAAATGTATGGCTCCTCTTTGCCATGCGAGTGAGGTATACTCAAAGTTTGGTACCATTCCATACCTTGAAACTAGAGATATCGCATGGACAACAAATGTTAATGGATGAATGGACAGAACGCAACATCGCATTACATGACCTCGTCTTCGACAGGCATATGAAAATGTGATTTCCTGATTTTGGGGTCATAGTTACCTTGACCTAAATTTTGGTACACGACACTTTGTCTTCTGTCAATGTATAAATGGACACAAAAAAATCATGATTTTGTATGAATTTCAGGATTTTGGGGGTCACAGTGACCTTGACGTTCAGCCTTGACCTACAATTTGGAATGTGACACATCATGTCCCCCTAAAGATTTTTTGATTTTAGAGTCACAGTGACAGTGACAAACCATCTCCCCGTAATTTCTCAATGGACACAAAAAAATCATGATTTTTAACAATTTAACGATTTTGGGGTCACAGTGACCTTGACCTACATTTTGGTATGCGACACATCACGTCACCATAATGTATCTACTGACACAAAAAAAATGTTATTTATAATAATTTCCTGATTTTGGGGTCACAGTGACCTTTGACCTTTCACCTTGATTCTGGTGTCACAGTCATCTTGACTATTGACCTGGATCTGTATTTTCGTACATGACAAAACGGCTACCCGTAATTTCTCAATGTACTAAAAAAATCATGATTTTTAACAATTTCATGATTTTGGGGTCACACTGACCTTGACCTTTGACCTTGACCTACATTTTGACATGTGACACATTGTGTTCCCCTAATGTATCTACTCACACAAAGAAATGTTATTTTCAATAATTTCCTGATTTTTGGGTCAGTGACCTTTGACCTTCAACCTTGCCCTATATTTTGGTATGCGACA
Organism: Hanleya hanleyi; assembly: GCA_036873755.1. Taxonomy (NCBI): domain Eukaryota; kingdom Metazoa; phylum Mollusca; class Polyplacophora; order Lepidopleurida; family Hanleyidae; genus Hanleya; species Hanleya hanleyi. The sequence continues at coordinate 82,828 of JAVTVY010024842.1, read as the reverse complement.
CCTCATTTCCCCCTTTTGAATCCACTCATAAAAAATTAGAAATTTTTAATGATTTCCTGATTTTTCCGTCACACTGACCTTTGACCTCTGACCTCGACCTACATTTCGTATGCAACACATCTCCCCTAGGGCATCCACTCACCAAAAATTAGAACTGTAGATAGAAAACTGTCAATGATAAATGATCTCCTGATTTTAGGCAACAGTGACCTTTGACCTCTGACCTCGACCTCAATTTTGGTACGCGACACATCGTCTCTACCTAGCGTATCCATTCACAAAAAATTGCAACTGTGGATAGAAAACTTTCACAGATATAGACCGGACACGAACACTTCAGTGATTTCCTGTTTTTTAGGCCAGTGACCTCTGACCTCTGACCTTGACCTTCATTTTGGTATGCGACACATCGTCTCCCCGTAGGCTATCCACTCACCAAAAATTAGAACTGTAGATGGAAAACTGTCCCAGATATAGACCGGACACGGGGGACGGACAGACGGACACACGGACAGACGGACGGAAACCGCCATCACATAATACGTCCGCCTTTTGGCGGGCGTATAAAAATGAGAAAATTGACAGGACTTTTGAATATTCTGAAAATAATTATGTGTCAAGTATTGGGTGTTTTACATAGTAATCACATTGTATCTGTCTGCCACAGGTACACGTTATACACGTTATAAATGAAAATTAGAAAAAAGTAATACGCTTTGCCTCAATTTTTATATCATTTTCTGATATAGGATGGACTTCCTGAGCTTGCATCTAAACCAGGGAGCCACCTTAAGGCGTAACGACGGACGTTGACGAGCGTCACTGCATTTCCAATGAATTAGTGACAATTCCATGAAAATGAGAACTTTTGGGCTAATTCACCAGAGCGTTGAAGCGTTGAGCTTGGCGTTGGCGGGCGTTGCTACAAGATGCCACTTCACACGACGCATTCGGACCAAGGATGGCCCATTTCTACCTCAAACACCTTCCTTCACACCCCCATCGATAAGCCCGGGGGACCAATATTACCCCTTTTGGGTAGGGTTGATAGGGGTTTCCCCCTATTTTAGGGTTAAAGTCCGTGTTCCGCTTTATATATTTTCGGGACAAATCCTCATTTTACATACACCCACCCATGACTGGATGACCCTCGATGAGCGCTTCACTTTGCAAATTTCCGAGGTCAAAGGTCAATGTGCGTCAATATGAATGGAAAAAATCCACAAGTACCCGGATGTAAGGATAAACAGACAAGTACAAGCGTCTAGTCCGTCATTCATAATTCAGCCGTCGTCCATTAAAGAATATCCGCGTCCATAATCCAAAGACCTATTCCATATCCATATAACAGTATTAGCACCAAATTCAAAAAAGACAATCATAGTATACATAAACATAGGCTAGTTTCCTGCAAGAGAGAAGCGGAGAGACCCGGATGAATGGAAAAACCCCAGATACAGGTCAGTACATGCATTCCTATCATCCCAAAGAACCCCGCTGTAAACATATAACCTTCCTACCCAGGTAGTACTTCAATGTAAGACTGTTATTTAGGGGTATCCGTGGGACTACTTTCTGTCCCACGGAGGCTTATTCCCGCGACCGCATCACCGCGGAGGAATTCGAGGTCAAAAGTCATGTGACCTTGCCTTCCCAGCCGAGGTCAAAATACTCGCTTCTGATTGGCCGTCAAAGCAAAAATTGGAACTCTTCTGTGTTCGGAGGTAGCTTTTGCTCCCCAGTATGCAAATTTTCGACGAAGGGCCATTTAGTCTGCCATTTCTGTATTTTTATTCATGGCGGCCCATTTTTCTCAAGTTAATGAAGGTCCAATAGGGCACAAAGTTAATAACAAGTGCGCCATGGAGATGTTCGAGTTACCAACAGGGAAATGTATTTGTCGTGGGCATAGCGTTGAGGGAATGGAGACGCTATGAATCTTAGCTAGAGTATCCCTTGCCTTCCAGTCAACCAACATGTCTCTCAGTTGTCCGAGACAACCGGCATTCGATATTCATCCGAAGCATTCGATAACTTCAAGCAACAGGGGTCACCGATTCCCGTACAAATGCCGATCATTCAACAAGCCAACGCATACACCTAGTTCATAGAAGACGGCGAGAACGCGATATTCATCCAATAACTACCGAGAGATACGTTAAGTCCGAAATCCGAAATTCTGGCGCATAATGCATTAACCTCACGACTTTACGTGGCCAGAATTAAAATCGTCACGTGTATGACATCTCTGGTCAATGACCCCATACATATGACTATCGAGCGAACAGCCTGTGCTGAACATACGCGTAAGCTGGGGGGCGCGTACGCTAGAGCTATTGCTCCAAAGAAACACTTGTTCGAACGAATAATTGAGAATAAATACTCAGACTCGCGAGAGCTTCATTCAACAGAACCATACAGACGTGAACGCATTGACAATCCGTTGAGTAAAAGCTACAGTAATTCAACTGTCTTTATTCGCGATAGAGGCTGAATAGGCGTTTGAAATAAATATATTTTCCCCCGAGAACTGAGAGAAACGCTTTCGATGGAGACTACAGAAGAGCATCATATTATTCAGTTTTAAAAAAGCATTGTTCTGCAAATAGAAAACTCTCTTACCTGAAGTATCCAAATACGTTGAAATGATAATCCTTGTTAGACTGTACGGGGGAAGTTTGTTAGTGCTTTTGGAAAACTTCCTTAGTTCTTTGTAAAACTACTGCGTATAAGTCCACCGTTTGTTAGCGTATATAACACCAAAAAAAAATCAGATATTCTGACATACAATCTGTACGATTAAAACTTGTAGCACTTGTGGTGGTTATGTTGGTTTTCAAACGGAAAATGTTCAATTCCTTCGAATAGCCAATCAAATTTGAATTTTAAATAGGTTATACAGTTGTACTTCTCCTAATATGGACCACGGTATATTTATAGTGCTATGACAGCACCAAACCATATTCTGATGAGAAAATGTGTTCTGTTCAGCCAAGGCAACATGTTGTAGAATTTTCGGTCTTCAAGACGACAAGGGCTTGTGCGCGGTCTTAGGTATTATAACGCAAGGTCGTCTGTTGACTCGGGAGATTATGTCTACAAAACCCGTTCAAGATATAGATTTCAGCTCGGCTCCGAGATTTTTCGAAGACTCAGCATGGGTGACAACAACAATGAATTTCTGATGATATATATAGTTTTTATTATATGCATTTTCATTCCAGCTTACACCATTTGTGAAATCTACCAGTGGTGGCAGGACAGTGCGATATTGTAACTGTGATTTGGAAAGGTCTGACATTCTGTTTTATACTGCCCTAATAAATGAGTACATAATAAATGGTTAAGCTAACCCGTCAAATCTTCAGGAAAGTTGTGACTTCCCGCTCAGCTATCTGTCTCATTATCTAAACACGCACATCAAATTCAGGATTATCAAGTACAATTACATAACCATTTTCTGTATTAAACCCATATAAATTGAAGTTATATAACTGTTTTATGTTTTACAAAAACCTGCCCTAAAATGTCATGAAATGGAATCTCGAAAATGGCTTAGTCAAAACAAACAGAACTTAAAATCAGCACACATAATAACATATTAGGCGTGCATGCACACAAATTATATAAAATTACTGGGACAAGTATGGTGGCTAAGAAGTCTACCTGTACGTGAAAGTATGGTGGCTAAGAAATTCCAAATTTCACACATCCCCCAGAAATGGAAGATGGATGATACTATCGGAGGTTCATTCATCTCAAAGTAGAAAAAACAAAATGCATAATTCATGAAAATGATATCCAAAGTTCAGAGAATAGTCCGTATTCATAGCTGAGTTCGTTGTCCGCAATATCAGTCTAATATCGTAAACAATTATTCAATTATCATAGTCCATGTTCATAGCGTAAGGTCATAATTCAATATTTACCAAAATGTTTCAACGCAAATACTCTAGGTATGTGATACAACATTGCCAGTCACACCGCAAGTGTGCACATGTCAAGTATGACCAAAACAGCTGCCGGAAAACATTTCAAGCACGGCAGTCGCGAAGCCAAAATAATGTGCCAAAACATCACACAATATCAAAGCAATTGCTGGAAAATCATTCGAGTACAAAGTACATGTAGAACAGCAATTAAATATGAAAATGTCAAAACAATTAATAAAAAATAAACAAAAGAGTTAGAACAATAAGAAGAGGGGAAGAAATGGTGCTAGAAACTGCATGGGGGATCAATTCTGCAGGAACCAATACACCAGAACTAGACCTCAAGTGAGAGCACGTTTCATGCATGAAAACGCAAACCCACTGGCAAAAGTGATGAAAGAAATAAAAACAAAAACATTACAAAGGAGGATACAAAGATGGGAAAACATAGTCACGTGGAGCAGCCTTCAGAGTACTGTCCAGTGGCAGGTCATGCATTTCAATGTCACCGAGTGAAACACAATCGAGAACAATAGCTATACAGATTACAACGTGTACAAAAGATATACAAAATCGCGACAAGGGTACCCAACAAAACCATGGTGAAAGAAAGATATGTCAAAATGTCACGCACTGGAACGTCAATTGTCATATCGCCAACGCCAGCTAATGGCTGCAAGGGAACATGCACAACCTCATTCAATGCCTGCCAAGGAGTGGCATTCAAACGGGCAATAATTCTTGTAACGTTCAAGAGGTTGGAAATGGCAATGTTAGGCATTTGAATCCTATCTGCAAGAAATGCAAATTCTTTAGAATAGAGGGTATCAGACTCTATATTCCAGCCCACACCAATAAAAACACACTTATTCCGAAACAGAACTAATATATCAGTTCAGTGCAAGAAAAACTGTGGTGTCAGTAGAAAGGATTCACGTGGTGATACTCGATCAGTTACGACAAAATAATTCTGCACAAATGACAACGCATATTGTCCAATTCATACCATTGCATGGTATCTCAGTATTGTTGCAACAAAAATAGCCAAACACAGACACAATTATCCTGTGGTTATGTCACAAACGTTTTCCATAGGTACCACCAAGTATCAGATTTCTCTAGCATGGTCAGTGCTAATTCATACCTCATTCCGAAAAGTTAACATTTGGACCTTATGTTACTCGTTATGAAAGCTAAAAGTTTTATGGTTGACATGGACACAATATGTACTGCACTTAAGGAAGTTGTCAATACGTGTTAATTGAAACCAATTTGTCAGCCAACATCTTAGACTTATATCTGAGGATCCAAACAATAATAATAAAAATTCAGGATGACACAAAAACAAATAACCACATTTAATCACAAATATCCAGGCTCCTATAGCCTAGGCGGGGATTGTAGGGGCTTGTCAGCCGACACCAACCAGGCTTCCATAGCCTATATCAAGCATTTATATGCTACAATCACTAGTACGTACATGTACTCAGTGTATCAAGGACCTAACATACGCGATAACGTTAATTTCATTTAGCTCAAATGCGTTAAGTGTTTAGCTTATCAGCTACACTATTATGGGAACTGATCGCGATAAATGTCCTAATACAAAATCATGGTGGGGGACCACACCACAATATTCTCATTCAACTCAAAGGCTAGATTTATCAATCTGCAAATCACTAAAATTATCAGTCACAAAATTCATGCAATCTACCAGTTTCATCATTGATTTATCAACTTCACTGGGCATGCAGCAATATCGACAATAATCGAAACAAAACGTGCACAATATACGAAAGATGCCAACAGTTCATATAAGGTATTACCATGGCACACATAAGATGATTATTCAAGGGAGAGAGAGAGAAAATTAAGATTGAACCTCGCGTTCAATACATGTTACCAACCTGTCTGAGGATTCAGTCCAGAATGTTCCAGGAAAGTTATGAGAATACAATGTCTCAGAGTTCGTTAGGGCATGACCCATTTCTATAAATTACAAACCGTTCATCACACGCACTATTTTCAATCAATGGAAAAACCACAACGTCAGACAGAAAGTTCGGGAAAGTTCAGGCAGAAAATATACCACAATACAGTTATGTTCAATCACTAGCCATTTATCAGGCTCTGTTAAGTGAAATGAATCGAACTGTACCTGTAGATACTGTATCCACGGAATGGACTCGTTCCATAGGTTTCTGGCATACGCTGCCACGTCACCAAGGAAGAGGAGAAACATGTCGCTGTTATAGGAAGGAACGATGTTTGGATCGATCACATCACCGAGACATTAATTTGGCATACAGTCGTGGACATCACTTTGGAATTCCGTCCAGTCAGAATTACAAGGCAGTTCAAGAAGAACTCACACGAGAAGGAATTGAAGAGGATTGCAGAAGTCATCAAGGTCAAGGCACTGAAACCAAACATGTTCGCTGGTCACCGTCCGGGTGACCACTTCATTGAATGCAGGAATAGAAGGGGAGTCCGATGCAAGAAGATGAGGAGAGCGAGAATTTTCGGTCTTCAAGACGATAAGGGCTTGTGCGCGGTCTTAGGTATTATAACGCAAGGTCGTCTGTTGACTCGGGAGATGATGTCTACAAAACCCGTTCCAGATATAGATTCCAGCTCGGCTCCAAGATTTCTCGAAGACTTAGAATGGATGACAACAACAATGAATTTCTGATGATATATATAGGTTTTACTATATGCATTTTCATTTCAGCTTAGAACATTTGTGAACTCTACCAGTGGTGGCAGGACAGTGCGATATTGTAACTGTGATTTGGAAAGGTCTGACATTCTCTTTTATACGGACCTAATAAATGAGTCTATAATAAATGGTTAAGCTAACCCGTCAAATCTTCAGGACAGTTGTGACTTTGTGAAGTTATATAACTGTTTATGTTTTATAAAAACCTGATCTAAAAGGTCATGAAATGGAATCTCGAAAATAGCTTAGTCAAAACAAACAGAACTTAAAATCAGAACACATAATATATTAGGCTTCCATGCACACAAATTATATAAAATTGCTGGGACAAGTATGGTGGCTAAGAAGTCGACCTGTATGTGACAGTATGGTGGCTAAGAAATTCCATATTTCACAAGGTGTAGTGTTCGACTTGGGTATGCGATGTTGGCTACGATCATTTATGTATAAATTCACTCCCTATCAGTCTGGAACCACATGAAATTAACAAGAATCGTATCACCTGTAAAAACTCAGATGCTTGTTCCACACACAAAATATCCTAAACAAGCCTATGTTTATGTATACTATGATTGTCTTTTTGAATTTGGTGCTAATACTGTTATATGGAATAGGTCTTTGGATTATGGACGCGGATATTCTGTAACAGAAGACGGCTGAATTATGAATGACGGACCAGACGCTTGTAATTTGCATTTGAAACTTTAATGAGGTAAATAAAATATTTTAACCGAGTCATTACTTAATCTGACTCTCATTGTCAATCCGAAGAGAACTTTGATTAGAAGGCCCGGCAAAAGTCGTTTTCTGTTTGTGTGGTCCTGTAATGCTCCATCTGATTATCCCGTCTCTGTTTTCTGGATTGCATTCTTGTTATTTCAACTAGTGATATATCATACTTTAATATGCTCCTGGTTTGTTTTTTCGTTGTCGCCCTTCATTCACAGGCCTGGCGCGAAATCTTTCTTGGTAATCTGACTGAATCACCATCTTCTTTAAACTTTTTACAGCTCCATGTAAGTGAGAGGCCCTCAAGCATTCAACGTTGGCTATCATGAAGGTCCACAGTTTAATGCCCATCCTGTGGATTGTTGATGATACTCTGTCGGGAGAAAATCTCGAGAAATTTTACTGACTGCTGGCTGGTGTTGATGGCTCACACTTTTGTTTGTCTGTTGTCAGTCACAGCTCCATCAGAGCAAGTACTTTCACTAACCAGTATCTCCTGGATTATAAGTTTGTAATTTTTATTCATATTCTAATTAGAGATGGGTATTTTTTGTTCAGCTTGGAACATTCTTATTTTCAACACTATTTTCATGACTGATAGGCATCGGACTGGAGTTAATCACTTCCGAGTCGGAACAACTATACATTGTTTAGAAATTGGACAGACAATATTCATGAATTTTATAAGCTGTAATTTTTCAGCATTTCTGGTCAGTCTGATATTTCAAATAGCAGATGAGGCTTCAAACTGTACCTCCTGGTGTTGATTTGGGCCACTTTGAGGAAAGCATGGTGGAAGGAGATATGATCATAATATTGAGGGATGAGAAGGCTTCATGTTTACAAATTAAATGACATTCGGTAACGCCAGTCAGCTGTCACTGGCGTGAAATTGAAATTTCCATGGTCAACTTACATCAAGACCTTTACAGTTAATGTCCCACGGGGTTCATATTGTCATGCCAAGTGAATTTATGCATCGAGATGCTTCTAGATTATTTATGCTAATACATAAAAAGTAGCGAAAAGATTAGTGGTTTTGCTCCAGCTCTTAGCTGTAACACGGTGGGAGGGGAAACAACCCTCTGAGAGAGGAAAGTGCATTCTGGGATGGATGTAACTACGATGTTGAGAGGAAAATGTCAGCTACCGGTGACCAAGGTGAGAAATGATCGCGTGTATTATGATTATTACGGGCGATAATCTTGCCCGATATTTTGTGTTGAAGGCCCATACCAATATAGATTCGGGATACACTTTCATACAATGTATTTCATAATGCATATGACCAAGAGAACGTGTACAACTCGGGCACTACATTTGCCAGAGCGAATCAAACGTGCCATATTGGACAGAAAAATAGTGAGATCACCGAGAGCTTTAGTTTTCAGGCATATGAAATATATCGATGGTGTAATCATATGCAGTGATTAAACGCTCATTCATGGGTTTAAATATTTGGCGAATGTAACCCGTTTGCAGGGAGGGTCACACTATGAATGTAGGCGATTGTAACGCCGATGTCAAGAGTACAGTCACTTTCGAGAACACTGCTTCGTCGCCTCTCGGTGAATGTTTTTTATGTGAATGGCCAACCAATGAGACCATAAACGTGATGTAAATATATTAAAGAATCATACGTGAGATGACAGGCTGTATGGGATCATATTTTGTGGAATGATCGCTTTCTGAGAGTGAGTTCTGTGAGATGCATTCCAGAAGATTCCAGTTTCTGAGTGTGTATCACTTGCTCTATATTTCTAGTTCCATGTGAGTTACTGGTATCCCACTGTCATGTAGAAAAAATCTTCTACCATGTATTTTCGAGAGAATAAGTCCTGCAAAAAGACCATTTCTTATTCCAGGAACAGCGCTGTCAGGAAGAGAAAATATAGCTGGACACTGAATAGGGTGAAACGGCGGAGAAGAAACACTAGAGAACCTGATAGGATGATAATAGCATCATGCAAATTTTGCAATAATATTTATCCAATTGAATAACTAAAAAAACATATTAAACACCGACACCTTCTGATTTGTACATGCTATATTCTAGATCTGAATACTAAGTTCACCGCTATGTTATTTGGGTTCGACGCGGTAGCTTAGATATGATAGCCGCCGCTTTGCTACGGTAGGAGCCAGTTTCAATGGAAGTCTGTAATCAATTCACGATTTACCAAGACATAAAACTGCTATGCCAATACTTTTTGCCCCTTCCGCTTCGAATACCACCTTCTTTCGCGCTATATATCGCCCATAATATTAGTTAGACACCATTTCTAATCATCACATATGCTCAGTGTTTGGGACGTTTTCTTAAACTCGCTCGCTGGTGGGATTTTGTTGGAGTGAAAAGGAGTCGTCCTGTCCATGTTGCAGCAGACAGCTGCGTTCGTGGATATCTGGTGGAGGTTCGAATTTCGGAAGAGGGTGAGGTACGAGTCTGTGCTTTTCCGAGAGGGCGAGTCCATATTTGTTGAAAACGGCTACCGGGCCTATGAGATCGTGAGTAGAAATGATGTCTAACTAATATTATGGGCGATATATAGCGCGAAGGAAGGTGGTATTTGAAGCGGAAGGGGACAAAGAATGATCGCAGTTTTATGTCTTGGTAAGCCGCGAATTGATTACAGGCTTCGATTGAAACTAGGTCCTACCGTTGCAAGGTGGCGGCTATCATATCTAAGATATCGCGTCCAACTCAAGTAACATAGCGGTGAGCTTAGACATTCAGTTCTAGCTATATTCCAGTGTGCTAGAAATCAAGCTGCCCAAAGTAATGTGCCAGTGACCCGTGTGACGGTCAGGTGTAAGAAAACGACTCGTAGTAAAACGAGGTGAATGTTAACGGAGTGCAGCTTCTTATTCAGAATATACCAGTCTGTTGTAAGGCCCGACGCCGACGAAGACGAAGCATAGGTCAAAGTGACTTTGTACAGCGACGGACAGTAGTGGGGAAAATGGTCCCTGAAACGTTGAGGAATCAGGGTGGAGGATGGGTCTTGGGGATCAGTTAGTGATGAGGGAGTAGATAGCTGCCATTCGCCATATTTTCAGCATATTTCTTGTACACGCACTCTAGCTGTGTTTTTCTGGACTGTTTTTCTAGTCCAGTTGTTCCACAATTAAACATTCTTTAAAATTTCCCATATAATGCTTGAAGAGAGTGATACACTCTAGAACTTTATTCTAGTCCCGAAGGCCCGAGGGGCTAATGCCATGGCCTGATTGTCCGTCGTCCGTCGTTAGTCGTCCGTAAACATCTTCTTCTCTGAAACCACTTCACCGATTAAGCTGAAACTTGGCATGCATGTTTCCCCCAATGAGTACACCAGAATGTGTTCATGCGGTGTCGATATGATTTTAAATTTGGCTGCATGGCGGTCATGCATCTTGAACTTGCCAGTGAAATCTTGTCATTATTTTGCGGTAACTACTTCATGGATCTTTCTCAAATTTGGTACACCGATTCCCCTTTGGGTCTAGTTGTACAGCATGTGTACTTTAGTTCAATTTGAATATTCAATATGACCACCAGGCGGCCAACTTGGATTTCCCCATGAAACATTGTTATCGTGATTTCTCAGGAAGTACTACATGGATCTTTCTCAAATTTGGTACGCAGGTTCCCCTTGGATTCTAGTTGTACAAGATACCTTTTTCGGTCCGATTCGACAATCCAATATGGCCACTAGGTGGCCATCTTGGATATTTCCATGAAAATTTGTTGTCACGATTTCTCAGGAACCAATGGATCTTTCTCAAATTTGGTACACAGGTTCCCCTTGGGGTCTAGGTGTGCAAGATACCTTTTGTGATTTGATTCGAGAATCCAATATGGCCACCAGGTGGCCATCTTGGATTTTCCCATGAAACTTTATCTCGATTTCTCAGGAACTACTAATTGATCTTTCTCAAATTTGATACACAGGTTCCCCTTGAGGTCTAGTTGTGCAAGATGCCTTTTCTGGTCCGATTCGAAAATCCAATATGGCCACCAGGCAGCCATCTTGAATTTCCCCATGAAATTTTGTCATCGTGAATTCTCAGGAAATTACTGCATGGATCTTTGTCAAATTGGGTACGCAGGTTCCTCTTGTGGTCCAGTTGTGCAAGATACATTTTTTGGTCCATTTCAAAAATCAAATATGGCCGCATCTTGAATTTCCCATGAAACTATCATGAAATTCCAGGAAATTACTGCATGGATCATTTAGTGTTCAGGGGGGCAACACAAGTTAGAAACTCATCTGTTGCAGTTCTTTAGTAAAAATTTCTTGCAGCTACTTTCGCCAGTTAGAGCCAGATGAGCTACAGTGCCGTGGCACTATCTTTCGTAACTTTTTACAGGCTTATGAAAGATAATCGTGCCCAAGAAAAGCTTGGGACCGAAAACCCCTCAACACATGACAATATCCTCGGATGACGCCAGTACATCTCTGGGCCTACCCGAAACCCCAGAAAATACCGTAGAAAGCGTGATAGTAATCAAACCGTATGCCCCACAAAAGACACTGGGTAAAAAAACAACCAAAAAAACGAATATTATAAACAAAATTTGACAGTTTTGTCCGACGTGTGCGAGAGGTTGTCTATGGCTGGCATGCTTCATGACTTTTCGTCTTTTTAATGAAAATGATGTCCAATAGTGCGCGAAGGTAAAGGTAAGTGCGCGGTAATTATGTTTGTAAATCACCATAGAAAAGTATGCGTTGTCGGCATAGCGATGAGGGAATTGAGACGCTATGAATCTTTAACTACGTCACAGTGTCAGTGTTGGGGAAAGCCGACCAGCCCCTTCCTCTTACAGAGGGCGTAACGCTCCTCTCTACATGGGATCGAGTTTCTGTCAGAAATTCGAGTTTCTGTCAGAAATTAGTGTGATACCTCTCACAAGATGATCTGCCATTAATCTGCAGGGTATCTGCATCACCTGCTGCGTTATAACAGCTGATTTCATTCAGTTCTTGCGCTAATTTCAACTCCGAACACATGTACTGTACGTTTCTGATGGCCATCGGGAAATTGTACACACTCTTACGGGATCACGAAAACAGTAGGAGACATGAAATGTACATTAAAGCAATCCTTGAGGTGTGTATTATTCAATAGGATATATTTGCAGGAACATCGGGAAACGACAACTGTCAAAACTTCAAAAGACCTCCAGCTGTCATGTTCCATTACCTGCTTCGTTCGCCTCAACCTCTCCGCGACGTGGTTACATTGTATCCCAGAATGCACTTTCCTCTCTCAGAGGGTTGTTTGCCCTCCCACCGTGTGTAAGTCGTGATCAGCCGGACGTGCATGTGTTACAGCCCATACTATAGGGTGTGTGTCCCCTCACATAATCCTCGTTGTAGGTCTCCCTTATCAGGAGATAAATGAAAAATCTAAATGATATGAATATTTCCTTGATTCTATCTCCTAAATATCTAGTCTAATTTGATTTGTTTCTCAAATCGATCTCCATGACACCGGAGTCCAACGGCTAATATGCGCTGCTCGGAGTTTCGGCGTGATACTGTGCTTGAAATAAATGTCAGCATGGATGTCAATATGGATTTCTACCAGTGCGGGTCTTGTCACTATATCCTACATTATAGTACGAGACCGTGCCGAGCGCCTCATTTGCGTACTATGGTGGCCGATAACGGACATCGCTGCATTGTCTCAGACATGTGGTTTGGTAACACGAAGGCAGGATGCGAAGTGCGAAGGCAGGATGCGAAGTGCGAAGCCAGGATGCGAAATGCGAAGGCAGGATGCGAAGCGCGAAGTCCAAACACGAAGGCAGGATGCGAAGCGCTAAGGCAGGATGCGAAGTGCGAAGTCCAAACACGAAGGCATGATGCGAAGTGCGAAGGCAGGATGCGAAGTGCGAAGGCAGGATGCGAAGTGCGAAGTCCAAACACGAAGGCAGGATGCGAAGCGCGAAGGCAGGATGCGAAGTGCGAAGTCCAAACACGAAGGCAGGATGCGAAGTGCGAAGGCAGGATGCGAAGCGCGAAGTCCAAACACGAAGGCAGGATGCGAAGCGCGAAGTCAAAACAAATGCCACTGCGCATGACCCGTTGAAAGCGAGGCCAGGCCGCCATTTGCATTATTTTATTTATTAATGCCGAGACCAGAGTATAGTCGCCTTTCTCGTCGGGATGGTTTACATGAAGAATAAAGTTTGTATGTGTTTAGATACACGAGCACATGTTCAGTCTTTCTTTATTACCGGAACCATTTCGTCACTCGATATAGTCAGTATCGCTGATTTTCTTGATTCAAAGCACAGTTCATTTATGCTCGATTTTATTACAGAAGACAACGTCATCCGTCAGTATTTTAACGTCGGATATACGAATGTGGAGATTTACCAAATTCTTCATATCAATCACAACATCTGCATCAGGTGAAAATGTGAATTACATGCATAGAGCAAAAATCCTATCAAGAATTATTGTTATTAAACAATCAGCTTTTTCCACATTTCAAGATAGAAACATAAGATCAACAATTAGCATATTAGCCTCTAGCTCACCGGTGAGATGGCAGTTTCTTTCACTTGTTTATGATAAAGAGTTTAATTTTATCATGGATAACATCATCGGCTTTACATGTATGTAAATGTCTTATAAATTAGCCATCCACTTGACATAGTGGTTCTGTAATTTATTAGAACATATGATGAGCAGTAGTTCAGGAAGTCCAGGTAATACTTACAATAAAGGAAAATAGTAGTATATAAAGCGCTTTTGTGGTCCGATTTAGGGACGATCACTCTGTTTGAATAATTCCTGGTTATCTCCCCTGATTCGAACATCTCTGCCCCTAAATCGGACTCCAGATGCTCTTTTACTACTTATTAAATTGACGTCACTATGACGTCACATCCGGTCACGTGTCATCCGGGTCAAAGGTTAAAGGACACTTCCGGTCACGTGACGGCTGAGCAAGAGTTATTTTCCCCTTCATAAGACACCAGTGACTTCCAGTGACTTCCAATGCACGTCATCAAACATGGCCCCTGACAATATCTCCAGCTATATGCCCAGCATAAATGGCAAGTGGGGCACCCCCAGTTTCTCCGCATAGCCATACAGCGAGAAAAGGGAAATTCCCCTGGATTCGAACCCGTACTGTGCGCTTCAGAAGGTGGAAATGTATCTACTACGTCACGAGTCAGCCCATACTAGGCAATGTTGAAAATACCCTAATATACCCACCAGAGGGCAGATCTGTATACGGCTATGGTGTAGGCCCATTCCAGCGCAGTGGACAATGTTTAACCTAATGGGAAACCCACTCATGGATATTTGCGGCATGGGGTGTGACCGCTTGTTTTCTTCATCTCAAGCTGTGGAACACGATGGGATGGGTCTCGAGGCCATGCACTGATTTTTTTTTTGAAGTGCTGATGGCGCATGCGCACTGGGCAAGTAGCGTTGTGGTAGACGTTTTGGGTCTAGGTGGACTCATAGTGGTCCGATTGGGTCCTGTGAGGTGTCATGGTGAAGCATTCGCAGGGGAGCGTCCAACTGGATGGGTCTGGGGTTGAACTAACGTCATTCTGCGCATGCCCAGTGGAAAAAGGGCATAGGAGTGGACATTTGGAGGTCGAGATGGACCCACAGTGGTCCGATTGGCTCGCGGGAGGTCTTATTTGAAGTTCTCTTGGGGTAGCGTCGGACCGGACTGGTGTCTAGTCCGGTTTCATCATTCCGCGCATGCGCAGTCTGGCCGTAATAAGTAAAGTGGTCATTCTTGCGGGGCGTGGGGGTCTGTTGAGTGATTAAGGGACCATTCGTGGACCGAATGCATCGTGTGAGGTGTCATCTTGTAGCCCTCGTGGTGTAGACCACGACTTGAGGGATGTCCACGTCATCTGTGACATTATTGGTGACGTCAACAGTAAGAGTAGCAGCGACAGTGAGCGTTTTGGGAGTGTGAAGGAAGGTGTTTGGGGTAGAGATGAACCATCCGTGGTCCGAATGCGTCGTGTGAGGTGTCAAAGGTAAGCTTTCGTGGTGAAGACCAGGACTTGAGGGATTTCCCCTTCATCTGTGACGTCATCAGTAGGAGTAGTATCCAAAGCGGACACTTCGAGGGGCCATCCTTCGTCCGAACGGACCGTGTGGGGTAGCCTAGTGTAGCTCGTGTGGAGTAGAGTCAGACTGGGGTGATTTTTTCTGTTGAAAGTCACGTCAATTTGCGCATGCGCAGTTGGTTTGTAGTTTTGAAAGATGGCTTTTGAATGGATGTTTTTGGGTAGAGATGGACCCTTCGTAGTCCAAATGGGTCGCTTGGGTTCTTATTTTGACTGGTGTGTAGTTCGTTTTCATCAATATGCGCATGCGCAATCTGACAGTAGTATAGAAGCGGGCATTTGAGGAGGGAGTTTGGTGAGAAATTTAGTCGTACAACGTCGAACTTCATAATCTCCACATGAACAGCTGCAATAAAAGCGCAGCTGAGATACTAAGGCTACGTTCGAGAATCCTCCATATTCTCGGGTCTGAATATTAGGTGCTGAGGGATACGTTCCTATAGAGTCATCTGGTTGCTTTTTAGTCACCAGACATCGTCAATTTTCTCACCTCTTGCATCTCGCTCCAATTTGGGGTCGAGGTGAGCCATCCATGGTCCAAATATACCATGTGGGGTGGGGTGCTCTTGTGGTGTAGAATACGACTTGAGGGATGTCCACGTCAGCCGTGACGTCATTGATCACGTCATCAGTAGTAGAGAAAGCGTCGCTCGAGCGTCGCGTCGTCCATGGGGGTGACTCGTGGATCTTGCAGATGTATCACTCACTCACCAGCATAACTGCGGTGAGACGGGCGTTGGGCAAACACCTCACTGACGTTGAGCACACCTCAATCACTCAATGACCGACTCACCTTCACACACACACGCACCCACGCTGACATTCCATCAGGAGCTTCAATATGACCCCATCTAACTCATGCTTATAAATAGCACATCCAAAAATGTACTTTCTCTCCTACTGCTGACGTCACAATGACGTCACTTTCAAGGGGGGAGGGGTAACTCTACTCATGTCCAACCCAACAACACCAGTATGCCTGAGTTCATAATTTCTGGATACAATGTCCACGAGCCAACCCCTATGGGTTAGGGTATAGAGGTGTAGGCATGTCTCAAAGGCGCAATCGAGCAACGCTTTCTCCACTACTGATGACGTCACAAATGACGTGGACACCCTCAAGTCGTTTTCTACACCACAAGAGCTCCTCTCTCACATGGTATATTTGGACCATGGATGGCCAAATCGACCCCAAACTCCCACCTCAAATGCCGCTTTCAATATCACTGTGCATGCTCAGAATGATAAAACCGGACTACAGATCAGTCCAATCCACCGATACCTAATAGAGCTTTAAAATAACCTCACACACGACCCATTCGGACTATGAATGGTCCATCTCTACCCCAAAACGTCCAAATGCCATCTTTCTATACTATACCCCAACTGCGCATGCGCAGATTGACGTGACTTAAAAAATAAACACCTCATTCTGACTCTAGCCCACGAGAGGATACCCCACACGGTCCATTTGGACAAAGGATGGTCCCTTACCCACTCAAACACGCCTCCACGTACCCCCAAAATGCCCGTTTTCGCTACCACTCCTACTGATGACATCACCAATGACGTTGCAGATGACATGAACATCCCTCAATTCATGATCTGCACCACGAGAGCTCCACACTCTACACACTATATTTGGATGAGATATACCCCTCTATCGCTCAAACAGACCCCTGCGCACCACCAAAATGTCCGGTTTCCATACTACTACCAGACTGCGCATGCGCAGAATGGTGAAAATGGACTACACACCCATCCAACCGACGCTACCACAAGGCAGCTTCAAAATAAGACCTCATATGGCACAATCGGACCAATATGGTCTATCTCTATACCCCAAACATCCATTCAAATACCTTTTTTCTACTACGCATGCGCAGATGGACGGCATTTCTACCCCACACCCATCCTAATTGTGATGACACTATTGTCCTATATGTTATGGTTTAAAACAGTAACATTGTCAGAAACCTATGATGTGAAGCCCGAGTCTTCCTATGACCCTTTGATAGCTATCTTTCCAGTAGTTAAAGAATAGGTACCTTTGCAAAATTCAACTGAATTCAAATTTGAAAATTACTTGGTGAGATTGCCCGGAAAATTCAGACTTGCTATTTGTAAATTCTGAACATCTAACCACTGCCTACCAAATGAACGAGGTCGTTATGATACCACTTTTTTAGATTCACGTGTCTGTAAATTTTGCAACACAGAGAAGACTGGTGACGAATTTCACTTCATGTTGGAATGTCCTGGTCTATGTAATTTTCGTCTTAAGTATAGTGTGTGAATGGAATTTAACGTCGCTTTCAACAATATTCTAGCTATATCACGACGAACCAACTAAGCACCACCCAGCCCAATTGTGTTCCTGCTACTTCAAAGAAGAAATATTTGAAGCAGCATGGAACCATCCACCCTCCATCCACCCTATAAAACACCGAAGACAGCGCACAAGACACAGACAGGACGCTTACATGGTGCAATAAAGACAAGTAATATTACACTGCTAGACATCACATTATCGAGTTCCTGTTGCTTCTCAGCAAAATGCATTGAAGCAACAGGAACCTGAACCCATCCAACCACCCGCGTCTTAAAGGCCCATTCTCACAGTGCGATTTGTAGTAACAACTTGTACCATACAACTCAGTTGCATCGTGAGAACACTCGTACGATTTTAGTCGCATGCTACAAGTCGTATGAAATAGGGCAGGTCCTATTTCATGCGATTGGTTGCATGCTACAAATCGGGGGATTCCCCAATCGAGTTGTTACTACAAATCGCATCGTGAGAATGGGCCTTAAGTATATACCCAAGTCTTAAGTGTATTCCCAAGTATTATTTAACATACATGTATATCACCAACGGCAAGTTGAAATTTTCCAGTATTCTTAATGCTGAGAGATTTTGTTACCGACAACTGATTGATTTATTCAATTTGTTATCGAGGTTGGAGATTTCAAAATTTGATCCTTTATTTATTTCCTGTTTAGTTTTAATTTTGCGTCCAACGTCATTTGTCGTCCTCCATATTTTGTGATCAAATTCTGATCCTGTGATACAATTATATATATCGGTATTTAATATGTTAAGTTTCTGTGATACAGTATGATATGTAATACTATTATGCTTGCTTTCTGTGAAACACTTATTGTATGTTTTCCAATCTTATGTAAAATTTCCGGCCATATTATTATTGTATAGCAGATGTCGTGATTGATATGAAGAATTTGGCAAATCTCCATATTCGTATATCCGACGTTAAAATACAGATGGATGACGTTGTCTTCCGTAATAAAATCGAGCATAAATGAACTATGCATTGAATCAAGAAAATCAGCGATTTTCACTGTATCGAGTCAAATGGTTCCGGTAATAAAGAAAGACTGGTCATGTGCTCGTGTATCTAAACACATACAAACTTTATTCTTCATGTAAACCATCCCGACGAAAAAGGCGACTATTCTCTGGTCTCGACATTGGTAAATAAAATAATGCAAATGGCGGCCTGGCCTCGCTTTCATCGGGTCATGCGCAGTGGCATTTGTTTTGACTTCGCGCTTCGCATCCTGCCTTCGTGTTTGGACTTCGCGCTTCGCATCCTGCCTTCGCACTTCGCATCCTGCCTTCGTGTTTGGACTTCGCACTTCGCATCCTGCCTTCGCCTTCGCATCCTGCCTTCGCACTTCGCATCCTGCCTTCGTGTTTGGACTTCGCACTTCGCATCCTGCCTTCGCGCTTCGCATCCTGCCTTCGTGTTTGGACTTCGCACTTCGCATCCTGCCTTCGCACTTCGCATCCTGCCTTCGTGTTTGGACTTCGCGCTTCGCATCCTGCCTTTGCACTTCGCATCCTGCCTTCGTGTTTGGACTTCGCACTTCGCATCCTGCCTTCGCGCTTCGCATCCTGCCTTCGTGTTTGGACTTCGCGCTTCGCATCCTGCCTTCGCACTTCGCATCCTGGCTTCGCACTTCGCATCCTGCCTTCGCACTTCGCATCCTGCCTTCGTGTTACCAAACTACATGCCGGAGACAATGCAGCGATGTCCCTTATCGGCCACCATAGCGTACACTTCGCCATCTTACCGTGTATAGATGACCCAGATGGTTACAGGTTGCCGAGCGCCTATTACCATTCAAATTTGCTGAGCGCAAATCTACGAATGGGCCCCATTTACTGCCACCGGAGATCAACGAGAAGTTGGGAATGAGCCGATTATCATGACTGTTCTTTGAGATATTGTTTCTAACGGATTAAGATTGTCAACAATACCGCCTAAATGTATTCTATGCTATAGTATTAAACCAGTATGATCTTTGAAAGGCTTAGTAAAGCAGAATACGCCCCAGGGCCATGGACGCGGATATTCTCTAATGGACGACGGCTGAATTATGAATGACGGACCAGACGCTTGTAATGTGATTGTTGGCACCTTCAACTTTTTTTTTTCGCTGGCAAAAATATCTGCACATAGGCCCACGGTATACTTCAAGTAGTTTGAGAGCCTTTAGGCCTACAACAAAACCAGACTTTGAGACTTCGGTTCAGTACATCTTTATTTTTACTGAGAAAGAACACATTCGACAATATGTGTACAGTATTGTATATTAACGAAGATAACTTGGTTAATGCATTTTGTGAAAATCTCTAAGTATGCTGCATTGTTACAACACAATCTCGTAATATTTACGACAGATACAGACAACTCACATTGTCGCAATTAACCCTGTAACATTTCAGACAAGATCAATTAGGACCTCGCCACTAAGATGTATAAAAACATTGACTGATCCAACAAAATTACGATGCCAGGATTGTTACAATAGTGTTGTAAAACGTTTTAAGGTTTAATGACCCCCTTGTAGAGGTCATTTTATTATGCTACTTTCTCAAAAGCTGATATCTCTAGCATTGCATCTGGTGAATCTGATAGTTCATTTCTTTAATTGTTTACTGCGACAATGAGTTGGCAGAACAAACCGTGATAGAACAAAATATTATAAATTGAAAACTTTTGAAAAACCAGCCGCCCAATTTACTATGAAATGGAAAACTACCCCACATCAATACATTATGTATGGTATCACTATTTGTTGACATCTGTCCACATTATACCATTTTTTGTTATATCCTCAAAAGAAAGATCTGATGTTGGGCATCAAAACTAATAATTTTTTCTATTTTTTCCCCTCCCAAAGGCAAATAGATCTCTTGAAGTTTTGTACATAAACCCCAAACATATGCACAAAATTTGCTCGTGTGTGTATATTTGCACGTGTGGATATTTACGTATGCATGTAAATGTATAGTTTGCTAAGCGTTCACATGGGTATAACAACATAAGTAAAAGAAAAAGCAAATCTTTACGAAACCTATCAGTTCAAAGGTCAAAAGTCAAGGTCACCATGGATTAAACGGAGATCCTTTAAGATAATTAATAAAATTTCACAGGTGGCTTACTCTTGTAAGTTTAATGAAGCCTATTGATATCGCAGTCACAATACCATAGATCAAATGTTGCCAGGACAGTAGATAAAGAAATAGGGGTCCTGGCGCAGGAGCAGAGTCATCTATATATAGAAGCAGTGTTCTAGATCATCGTCTATTAATAGAGCCTATAGATGCTCAACGGGCTGCGTCCATAGCCCGAGGGGTTGCGGTGTTCGAGGTTATCTATTCACCGAACCGCGTCCATAGCCCGAAGGGTGTTTACGGTGTTCCTCTGCTCAGCGGACCGTATCTATAGTCCGAGGGATCACCACGAGGGAGGTACGCGCCTACCGATCGACCGGCATTTGCGGTCGATCTACTTATAGCCCACTGCGGAGTCCTAGGTCGGCTGTATCGAAGAAAGTTAAATAGCCCGGTTTAAATATAGAACGTTGTAGCCCGAGGACACTGCGGAGTCCTGGACAGAAAAAATATCGACTAAATATGGGACGATGTAGCTCGAGGACAGCTGCGGCGGTGTTTGATCCTGTCTCGCACGAATGATTCTATTAAACCTTAATAAGGTAAGAGGGCTATTTTCCCCCGTAAACTTCATTAAGATATACTCGTTAAATAGACAGAATATGTAATTATACGCCTAATGCCTAGATATTTTGTTTCCAACCGAAACAATTTTTAAACTTTTTTGAAATTCATTAAATTCTCCATATCTCTGCAAGGGGAAGGGCTACTGAGATGGAATTCACGCCATTGGATACCCAGGAGAGAGACGCATCATTGAATCGCCATGATGACGTCATAGAGACGTCACAAGATGAATTAGGTGGATTTTGGGAAAGTCTCTCTAACGGGTGTGGTCCTAGAACCGAAACTTAAACCGTTGGATAGCCCCGGACTATGAGCGTGACTTGATCGCCCGGATTTCGTCATAGTGACGTCATCATCTAAATGAGACGGATTTGTCAGTCTCCGTATCCACGAAAAATGAGGGTTTAGAAGACTGAATCCCGCACCATCGGATAGAAAAAAGAGAGTTTGAAATGCTGAAACGCGTAAAAGGGACTCGAAGCTACAATCATGTTACTAGCGAATATCAACGCTGCATACAAGATGTATTACCAGTGATCTATGTGTAATTCATTAATTAATATACCGTTCACTGTATATGTGTACATAGCCCAAGGTATACCAGAAACGATCGATACTATCAGTGACAAGAATATATACGCCTTTGGGGTTCCGATCAATACCGCATAAACTTTACTCGCATTAGACGTGCGTACACTGATATCTATTTTTTCTGCACACACATTTTCTATATTTAATATGTATTTAGCTGTACATAGCATTCATAGCATTGCTTTGCAAATAATGAGAGAAAAGTATCATCGGCTTATATGAATGCATTTCCGCATCTAGTCTTCCATTCAATGTTTATCTACTAATATTTCTACTGGGGTCTTTATTAGGAATCGATGTTTTCGGAGTCCTAACTGTCACTGCTTCCCTCACAGTCGTTAACATTACTAACGCTATCAATCAACTTATCGAATAAGCATTTCCGCATCTTAATCGTCTGTCTGGGTGCTTCCCCGTAGTCTATGTCGTATATCGTTTGTAGACGCCTCGTTGTTTTCGAAATATCGTTATGAATTTAATCAGTTTGTAGCTTTTATATGTTAACGAGGAGTTTGTAGTATGTTTGACGGTACATGTAAGTCTTCATCATCGCTGGAATATAATCCTGAGTATCATTTTCACCAGACTTATCCTCGTCATAACCTTGGCTTGTATATTGCTTTCTCTCGTCAATCTCAACGCTATAATCTCTTCCGATAGGTTTACCGAACATCTCTTTCCACACATTATATTTTACCCGTTTTCGCAAATCGGTAAGTTGATCTATTTCCCCAGGATGGATGAGTTGAGTCATCTGAAAGGTATTTTGTCTTTCGTCGTTCCATTTCATCTCCGCTCCGATGGATTATTAGACTCTGCCTCTGCTGGGACTCAATAGTATAAAATATAGAGAGAAATGATATCAGAATTAGTCTACGTCTTGGCAGTGAAGCGTCAACATGACAAACAAATGTACGGTGTGTCAGAAATCATTCTCGCGTCCAGATAACCTGATCAGACATCAATTTATACACCAACTGGGGACTCAACTTATCACAACCGTGACTCAACCAATAATATCAGAAATTCCGTATAAGCATATCATCTTCATTTCGTTTGAGCCATGGTGTATCTGTCCTTGTATATAATCTCTCTCCCACTTGTTCGTTCCTATTAGCGGACCATGCTGGATCGTGAGATGGTATCACGTTAGAGAGAGGAACTGGTATGTGTTGAATTTGTGTTGATGGATTATGAATTGGAGCTGGACAAGACAGTAGTTGTTGCTCCCTTTCACAACTTCCTCGTCGCCTGATATTACATTGGTAGTATGTCTGCCATTTTCCGCTGTATAGGGTTTTAAATCGAGGAAAAGATATCCATACGGACGACATGTGACTTCGTGAAATTTTGCCATGAAATGTGACATATCCCGAGGAAAGACCCGTCTCCCGAACGTGTGAATTTGCTGTCTATCAATAGGACTATTGAATAGATCGACATACTGACAGTTTAGAGCCAGATAAATAATGAATAAATTTCTGTGATGCGCACCTTTGGTGAATAGGTCGGCATTTTTTTCTTCGCGCTTTACCTCACCCATCAAATCCTCCAGGACAATAACGTTGGTTTGGCCGATTTCATGAGGTATGCCGGGGAGAAAGTTTAAATTTTTCAGACTTGTAGATTCATAGGCTGACTGCCATTGACTGTAACACCATACGATGCGTGTTGGAGCGGGTCGATATTAGCACGCTCCAAAAATTTCGTTACCCATGATATCTTCCCACAACCAGTCGGGCCGCTGACCGTAGTAAATGGATGTTCTGATGCTCTTGAGTGAGCCGTAGATCGACTCTCCCGCTTGTGTTTATACGGATGTTCTGATATTATTGGTTGAGTCACGGTTGTGATAGGTTGAGCCCCCAGTTGGTGTATAAACTGATGTCTCATCAGGTTATCTGGACGCGAGAATGTTTTCTGACACACCGTACACCTGTTTGTCATGTTGACGCTTCACTGCCAAGACGTAGACAGCCTCTATATTTTATACTATTGAGTCCCAGCAGCGGCAGAGTCTAATAATCCATCGGAGCCGGAATGAAATGGAACGACGAAAGAGAAAATACCCTTCAGATGACGAGAGTTGTGACTATGACGAACTCAACCACCCTGGGGAAATATATCAACTTACCGATTTGCGAAAACGGATAAAATATAATGTGTGGAAAGAGATTTTCGGTAAACGTATGGAAGAGATTATAGCGTTGAGATCGACGAGAGAAAACAGCAATATACAAGCCAAGGATATGATGAGGATGAGTCTGGTGAAAATGCTGTGTAGATCGATCGCAAATCCGGGTCGATCGGTAAGCGCGTACCTCCCGTGTGATGTCCCCTCGGACTATAGATACGGTCCGCTGAGCAGACAGACACTTCTCGGGCTATGGACGCGGTTCGGTGAATAGATAACCTGGGACACCGAAACCCCTCGGACTATGGACGCGGTCCGGTGAGCACCTATATGTTCTGTTAATAGACGAAGACATAGAAAACCGCTTCTATATATAGATGACTCTGTTCCTGCGCCAGGACCCCCTATTTCTTATCTACTCATGACCCAAAAGGATCTACGATCGAAGTTCCCATGTCAGAAAAAAATATTTTGTTTGACGGTAATAATTTATGGGCATGAATGTTCCACTGAACAATTTCCTTCAAAACGAAACGAAAATTGCACAGTATTATCTCTGTTTTACTCCAAATACATATATATACGTATGCATATTTGCTTTGCTTTCACATGAGCAGATTTGCACACAGTGCTTAAGTCCCAATCATGCACATGTACACACACGTGTAAATTTGCACACTGTGCAAAATAAAATACACGTGTACAAACTCAGCATGTGAACGCAACAGCACACGTGTGTATATTTTCATGGAGAGTAAATTTGCATCTGGATAAAACTGTTCAGTGGAACATTTATACCCCATACCCCCATAAATTATTACCACCAAACAAAAATATTTTTTGGCGTCATGGAATTTTACATCAAACTACTTTTTGGAGCATGGCAATATTTGACCTTTGGTATTGTGACTGAAATATGAGTAGGCTTCGTTAGACTTACAAGAGTAGGACTCCTGTAAAATTTGATGAATGTAACTTCAATTATTTTGCATAAAATTCCGTTTATTTCAAAACGACCTTGACTTTTGACCTTTGAACAGTTGCCATTATGGTTTGCATCTTGTTTTACTTATATCTTTTTATACCCATGTGAAAGCTTAGCAAATTATATATTTACACGCATAAGTAAATATGCGCACATACAAATAAACGCACATGAGTAAATTTTGTGCCTGTGTTTGGGGCTTTAGTTGTATATGTTAAATATGTAGAACACATATGTTATTGTCGAACATCTGATCATTTTGACAATTTAAAAAAAATCCCCTTCGTTCAAAACATACAGAAAACGGTTAATCTAAAATATCAGGGTACTTTTTAAGCATTTTCCTCTTGATCACTGCAAAATTGATATCAGCAAACTTCTGCCAACCCTCATCACCGAAATTCTCATTGATTGACTTCGCCACTTCTTCTGGATATTCACGTAACTCCTTTCCCGTGGACAAGGCTAGGACCTATAGTGAGAAAACAAGAATCAACGTTGAATAAACTGCCGTTAACTCTGCTTAACTGGTGAGCCAGATTTCATCGATGCATGAGCACATATTATTCCGTGTTATCGGTCACAAGTTATAAACTAATGCCCAAACGCTCTTCGATGTCCAAATCGATTACCCACTAATGTTCAAATTGTCCACATTGGACATTAATACGCACCAAGTAATTGTTACTTTCAATTATTGCTATTGAAAATAATACCCAAGCGATTTGTAAAGCGCGTGTTACTGTTCTAACTATGGACATTAGCAGGCGATATGTAGCACCACGACTATTGTTGCTCAAAGTTCGGACAGAAACAGACACTTTCGAAATCCTTTGTGCGTTATTTTCGTACGAAGTAGGCTCTCATTTGCAAATTGTCCGGTAATGAGTCAGTGAGTGAGTGAGTCAGTCCATCCGAATCCTTTCGTCGGCAAAATAAGGAGAACCGTCCGCATAGAACCTTGATATTTGGCATGAAAGTGCATTTGGAGACTGTTACCAGCAAGTTCTGAGCTGACCTACTTTTGATGAAAATTTATGGTGATTTTTGATGAAAATCACTGGTGATTCTGGAGGATTTCCAAGAGTTCAGTGTGCGTCGGAGTCCTGACGCCTGCCGTACTCCGTAGGTCCTGTGACGTTAGTCACACTGCCATGTATCTAGATAACGCGGATAAACCCCAAAGACCGGAGCGACATTGAGTGTACCCGTCTCAGAGCAGGGTGGATCACTCCTTCCCCTAGGCCATTTACGGGACTGAGTGAAGCCCACAGGCCCACAACACAAGAGACTTAGGAGGGCGGGTGTGGTTTTAGGGTGAAGGGTCCATATTTCGACATTTCACCCTAAAGCCATCCCGAACCTCCAAAATCTATTGTTTTGAGAGCTATAGTGAAGTCCATATAGACCGTTTTAACAACTCGCGAAACTGGCTGGTGATATCAAGTGCTGGTACATGTACAGATTAAGTGAATATGATCATCCGGTTCTTTAAGGCAGAGGGGTCAAGCTGGATCGACATTGAATTGGTTAAACCGGGCTCTGTTATCTTATCTTGTCCCCATGGGCTTCGCCAGTATTTCTTGAGTTGGTGTCGTCTCGTAGCCTTACTTATTAGAGAGCTCATGACTTGGCTGTCCAACATGGGGAATTAATACATGGTTCGGCGTTGAGAGTGGGTCATTCGCACCTAACGACGCCGTTGGGGAATCCCTGTCAGGAGTTGAACCTCTTTCAAAATCTGAGACAGGAGCTGACTGAGGACCATAAGTTGTGAGTTTTCATTACACCGTAGGCATTTAAGTTTAAGAAGTTCAGAGAGGTTGGTGTTCTTCTTGTTGGAGGGTGTTGGTGCAGTTGTCGTCAATTAATTGTTTTCTTTAATTTTTCTTTGAATGTATTTCTGATGGATCGTAGCGGAGCTGTGCAGGATGCAGAAGACTACGTGTTCAGAATAAGTTGTGGAGATTCATTTTTTTTCTTGGATAGATTTCATAGCGATTTGTCTCTTTGCTACGCTATTGCGATAAGGGAAATCATATTTTTGTGAAGTGTGACTTCTCTTTTCTCAGCACCGACTAGTATGTGTGCGGCAGCATCTGAACGTTTGTTGGGTAGGTTCTGTAACTACTTTAGCTCCTGTTTTTGGAAATTTTCTAGATCACACAGATCAGCTTTCTGGGGGATTGCGACTTCAAGATTATGGGTCATTCTTGTGATGACGTAAGTATTCCAGACATGGGTGAATAAGATGGGGTTGACACCGTTCAACCCGTGAAGACCAATGAGGCTGTAGATTGTTCCCCTGCCGACCTTGATCCGGTCATCTATCCCACTAGTGAGGTTTTGGTTTCTTGATAGTCAAAGGCGTGTAACGGTGTTGGTGTAAGAGATGTTGTTGCCATTAAGCTCAAGTTGTCTAGGTGGATGGAGATCTTTGCGACTGTTCAGAACGAGAGAACTTTACACCAAAATTAGATGACTCTAGGTCGGACAGCGGTGTGTCGTGGTAAATCATGTACATCTTAGCTGAGAGGAAGCTCCCTTGTCTTTTACTCTGTTGGAGTTCGCTCAGCTGTCCGTCTCATTTGATCATATTGGCTGCATCATGATATGTGTCGGTTATTTCAAGGGCGGTTTTGGATGCCACGCAGGTCGACAATATCAATACAACAATATCAAAAACAAAATGAGGTTGTGGTTGGATATTCTTGCTTCTGTCTATGCTTCTATGATTAGGAGGGCGTCATTGTTGTCGGTAAATCCTGAGGATACTGAGAGCTGCGGAATCACTTTTCGAGTACTTTTCCGATGACAGGGAGGATGGAGATGCCCCGACAGTTGGCAGGATCGTTGGGAAACCTTTCTTTTCAGGATGGAAGTAACCAGTCCATGCATTATTAGTTGGGGGAGGCGCTTCAGCTGGGCAATGTTGTTTATTAGATCAGCGATGAAGTGACTCACGGTGTTTTTTCCATGGATCAGGTGTTCGGCAGTCAAATTGTATAGAGATCTTCTTCGCCATTTGTTGCACTGAGGTTTTCAATCAGTAGGAAATCCAGGTTTGTTCTCAAGTAAGTTTATGGGAGGAAGCAATAATTTTCTGATGATCAGAAAAGAGCTTGGAAATACTGGTGCCATACGCTACCGAGGTCGTCTTCGTGCAGAGTTACTTGGAAGATTAACTGACAGATAGGTTTTGTTGACACCGTTTTCTGTTGTTTGACGAGACGATAGAAGAATTTGAAGTCGTCTTTGTGTGCCATCATCATGCGAGAATATCGTTGGCTACGTTGTTTGGCTGCTTCATTCCGCTGTGTTGGTAGCAGATATATTCTGGTGTCATCTTTGGCTTTGGTCAGTAGGTGTAGCTTGGAGCGCGGTCAGCCTGAGATTTTCCATTATGCAGTGATGTATTGTTACCCTTGATGGCTGCCAGGATAGAGGAAAGAATGCGCTAGATGCCAATTTTGGACATTTTTCTCAGTCACTGGTTAGTCATGGAATGTACTGTGGTATGGAGTATTGTACTGCAGTATGTGATGTAAACTCGGAATGGCAGGTTTTGCAGGGTGATTCTTCCTGTATATTTCTTGAAATAACTATTACTTTTACCTAGGATTACAAGCGTCTAGTGCGTCATTCATAATTCAGCCGTCGTCCATTAAAGAATATCCGCGTCTATAATCCAAAGACCTATTCCATATTCCATATAACAGTATTAGCACCAAATTCAAAAAGACAATCATAGTATACATAAACATAGGCTAGTTTCCTGCAAGAGAGAAGCAGTGAGGATCTTGAAGCACATGGGTTCATACCCATAGGAATCTTACCATATCATCTACAAATGGTATTTGTCTCCGTTATGAAAAAAACGTGAATACTCATCATATTTGCTGCGCTTAGCACGATTATATATGATATGTGTTCAGCTTGCATAGTTAGCATGTGTCAATTGGAGCGATATGCAAGAGGTGGGAAAAATTGACGTCTGGTGACTAAAAAGCAACCATATGACTCTACAGTATAGGGTAGAAATAACTTAAATTTGAACGCGATTCCCTTGCGTGCAAATCGCGATTGCAAATGCAATCATATATTTGTATCAACGAAGATGTTTTTCTTCAAGTGTAATCAAAACGCCCACACTTTTGTGACCACAAGTATTCGCTCGTATTTTGATTCTTCTCTAGTCGTGTTCAAGTTATTTCTGCCCTGTACTGTACATGAAAGTATTCGACACCTAACATTCAGACCCGAGAATACGGTGGATTCTCGGACGTAGCCTTACTATCTCAGCCGCGCTTTTATTGCAGCTGTTCATGTGGAGACTATGAAGTATCCACACGGCCCCTAGCACCGGCTTAAGCGGAATTAGATACGCTAGCTCGAGAGTTGTGATGACAGATCAGCTCAAACAACTCATCTGATGTTAATGGATGGGCATCATGGACGTCTGATGGAGTAAACGCCTTAACATGGGGTAACCTTGTAAATGCAAGACGTCGTACGGCTTAAATTTCTCACCGAAACAATAAACCTACATATATTTGTCGAGTGACATGTACAGAGGGCGGGCCTCGAGGACCAACAATCCACC
This sequence comes from Hanleya hanleyi, assembly GCA_036873755.1. Taxonomy (NCBI): domain Eukaryota; kingdom Metazoa; phylum Mollusca; class Polyplacophora; order Lepidopleurida; family Hanleyidae; genus Hanleya; species Hanleya hanleyi. The sequence continues at coordinate 52,985 of JAVTVY010024842.1, read as the reverse complement.
AGCAGAATCCTACCATATACAGGTAATACAGTAGAGCGATATAAAAGAGGTGGGAAAAATTGACGACGTCTGGTGACTAAAAAGCAACCTTACTATCTCAGCCGCGCTTTTATTGCAGCTGTTCATGTGGAGACTTTGAAGTATCCACACGGCCCCTAGCACCGGCTTAAGCGGAATTAGATACGCTAGCTCGGGAGCTGTGATGGCAGGTCAGCTCAAACAACACATCTGATGTTAATGGATGAGCATCATGGACGTCTGATGGAGTAAACGCCTTAACATGGGGTAACCTTGTAAATGCAAGAAACCTAGAAAAACTAACCTGCAATGTCCGACGTCGTACGGCTTAAATTTCCCACTGAAACAATAAACCTACATATATTTTGTCGAGTGACATTTCCCACTTCCCTTATATGTGTTGTAATGTACAGAGGGTGGGCCTCGGGGACTAACAGTCCACCAGTAGAATCCTACCATATACAGGTAATAAATTGGTAATAAATGGCTGAGCTCTAACCAGATGACGTCACTAGTCTGTTTGGAGCGCAAAATAACAGGGTTATCAAACGGTTTAGGAACGCTCAATACAGATGTTATCTCTCAGCGGGAGTAGCTCCTTCATTATAAGTTCGAGTTATAACAGCAGTTTTGTATTTGAATACGTTAATCAAGGATATAAAATAACAAGATCTTCCACTCTGTAGTTGCCAAGATATACCAGGTTATGTGGGCTTACCAGACAGAAACACGAGCAATATACAAGCGTCTAGTACGCCATTCAATATTCAGTCGTCGTCCATTCAATAATTAGATTAGACGCTTGTAATTCAATAATTTCCACGTCCAAAATCCAAAGACCTAATTCAATAGCACCAAATATAAAAAAAATTATACTATACATAAACATAGTCTAGTTTTCAATGATGCGGACAAAACATCATGATGATCCAAAAACATCAACCGTATTGCTGATCAGTATTCTGAGTCAATATGATTTTTGTTGTAAAGTGGTTATGCAGAGAATGATGTAACTCAGTCACGCTTTGATTGTGATTTTTCATATGAACACCATCAATCTGATTAAAACTCAAACTTAATAAACCGCTCCTCTTTCGGACATGTCGCTGATTAAGATCTGGGACAGTTCCTATAACAAATCCGTCAGATGAACTCCGAATCAAATAGTTTCCGGGTCAAATAGTCGCCCAATGAGACGCCTCGTATTATAGCGTGACGGCTAATCTCCTAATCTCCGTTCTTGTTGCGATGCAGTTATGAACTGATTTTATGAAACAAATAACCGTACCTATATATCCAGCAGTGCAAGAAATATCCCTTGATCTTTTCACCTGGTCTGTCATTGAAGAGAGCAACGGGGAGCAAATAATAATCTTCGATGATCGCTCATGGACTGAGCCGACAGCCCCGCCTGAAGCTTCAGCCTTCAGGCGGGGATTTTTCTGCGTCTCGTCCGTACACTCGGCAACATAAAGATTTCCCGTAGCCGGTAAGAAGAACGGCTATACAGTGTCTTTTACATAGCATGCAAGAGAGCATCTGCAGTCGCTCCTGCTTTAATGCGGACACGCCAACACACCATAATTTTAGATCTCGCCCTTGGCCGCCACTGAATACCGGTATAGGACGCTTTCCATTTCGCGTAGTCGGCGTGGCCGCTGGCAATGCTTGATTGTGCACTTCCATTTACTATACCGGAGCAATGCTGGCCTTGCCTCCAAATGGAAAGCGCCGATACAGGTTCTTCGCCTGTTGAGGCTGGACTGTGATTGGTCGCCAGTCTGACATGCGCGACAGATTTAAGATAGGAACTGTCCCAGATCTTAATCAGCGACATGTCCGAGCGGTTTATTAAGTCTGAGTTTTAATCAGATTGGAACACCATCAGCGTTTGTTGAATGAGGAACGAGCATTGAAATGATCGATTTTGAAAGCGTCTGTATATGATATGAAATTAATTACGATCAATGTAATGGTTACAAAGACCAAGGGGAATATCTCCCCAGTATGGTACTAAAACAATGCAAGTACACAATATAGTCATATTCATAAGAGAACAGATAAAGGTCAGCAAAAAGGGTCCACAATTAGTTCCCATCGGAATACCTATATGTCGTTGCTATATTGCATTGCCAAATTTCACATAAATATTGTTAATGAGAAATTCAGGCAATTATATAAACAAAGAAACAGTCCATGAATGGTATCCCTTAATGTAGTACAGCTGAATAATGCTTAAGGATAGCTGTCCCCTTAGAGGGTCAAAATTGGTCATTTTTTTTATTTCTTCGTTCAAATATTCACTATTTCCTTTAACATTTGGCGAAAAAACGAAATCAAAATTATAAATAGAAGCGCTTCAATATTAGGATTAAAAATTTAGTTTCCGAGGCACTGGAACAATTAAACAGATTGCCTTAGCTTGGACTTGGCTACTATTATTTTTGTCTGTAAAATTTCCCTTTCCACAACTCATTTCCGCAGTATTATGGTAAGCTAATTATCTGTTAGTCCTACTTATTTACAATAATCTACCCCCTTCTGTTCAAAACCATGCAAACATTCGTATTTTTGTTTCTAATTGTAACAGTGAAACTTCACTTAGACACCCGCCGTGATTTACACAGGGGTGAACAATTCTCAGCTGAACAAGGTTTAGCAAGTTTTTTTAAAGTTTAAATTGGACTTTAAACCGCCTTGATGGAAAAAAACTTAGTGCAATAGTTATCCAGACTCAACAGGAATAGTAGGTCCCATTAGACAGATTAAAAATGTATTTGACAATAGAATTCAAGCAAAAAAGGCTGGACACATTTTGCCCGATTTCTGGGCTTTCATTTTTGTACAAAATCCGAGATTTAAACGTTTATTTCTCGAAAAGTATCCATGCTACGCTTTTGAAATTTGGCATGCTTGTTATTTATAAGGTGATCTAGTAAACTATATCTCACTTTTTGTAAGTTCGGATTAGTTTTTTAATTATTCAACTTTAAGACAAACGACCGTAAAATAGTACGTTGTTTTCAATTTATTTTAGTAAAATAGCTGTAAAAACAAAACCAGGCAAAAATTAAAAAAACTGAGATAGGGCTTACTAGTTCGAATTGTCTCTTATCAAGGTATACCATCAAAGTTGAAACAAGACCAACGGTTTTCATGAAATTTCAGTTGAAAAATGGACGCTATTGTTTTCATTTTAATTTTTTTAAATCGGAATATTTTCTACACAGTAGCAGCGTCGGTTATACAAATCATATAGTTTGAATCCCTACGATGTATGCTTTCATAAAATATATAGTTTATTATGATTATCTTGTATATTTATTGATACAGACGATAAATTGTCACGCGGGTGCAAAAACTGCCTCTAAGCTTAGGGGGCAGCTATCCTTAATGGCAGCTAATGTATCGGCGATCTGTTTTCTTGATTAACGATACTATTAATGAACTTTGACGGTTAATAAGGTCTTAATCGCCAGAAACTGGCGCACTGAAACAGAACGACCGTGATAATTTTGCTTCAAAAGGTAAGGTTACTGGCCCGACAAAATATTTTGACATGGATAATTCAGCTACAGTGCAATCTCACCGGCAGATCTGTTCATCATACACTTGTATCAATTCATCTATCCACTTAGCAACTGGAGCAACCGGAGCAGCTGTGGTGTCGCGCTACGATGATGAAAGCTGTTCGCTATGCCTCGACCACCGGTGAATGAATGCAGCCCTGTTTCATGATGTTTTACGACGCTCGACAGAAGTCTATGCAACTGTATCTGTGGCTTTATGGGTTTATATACTGTAACTGATATAACCATGTAAGAATAGATAAGGATCATATCCATTAAACTGATCGCACCAATGATCCTCTGTAGGTGCAGGAGAATGCTGTTTGGTCTATCCAATACGTCTGCGACTTTTTTAATGTTTAGGGAGGAGAATATCGTCTCTGGACTTCCTGTCTAGAAAGACTCTGTCCACATATGGGGGATAACGGTAATGGAACGACTCCCACTGTAAATCTGTCTGAACCAGTGTCAGTTTTAACTGTTAATATAGCTTGTGACATTTGATTGAACTGGAAGATTGTCTGATTGGCACATTTGAAAAAACATGCAACTATGTTCAACATCCATATACAACACTGCAATGGTCTAATTGTTAGAGCGCCTGTCCTGTAATGGATACCGGACTGAGTCATATCAAAGACTATATGAAACTGGTTTCTTGCATGGCGTTCGGCATTCAGATGATAGATCAATGGCTGGTTGGTTCAGTGTCCAGATAATGCACTACGTGTACATACGGCTTGATGCTTCAGTAAGGTAGCGCTATCAAAAGGCAGAAGTTTTCAGTTCACAGAACCTCCTTGCATTTCATATAAGTATACTACATCTATAGCCACCAAAATATTCAATTACTCTAATGCTGTCAAGGGGTTCGACTGGAACTTAAACACATCTGGAGGCTACAGTTGTGATTGTGAATCATGAACTGTATATAATACATCATGCAAGCACGTTGTGACTGGTGACCTTGATATAGTGAGTGATGAGGACCTAAAATCACCCCTGATGAAGGGATCTAAATATAGACAGCCGAGAAAAATAAACTTGGAGACGGACCAGAAGATAGTCCTGACTACACTGGAAGAGTATGTTATTGATTGGTCAAACCGAGAAAAAGTTGAACCTACTTTGTACTCGCTGACTGGCTGGACCTCACCAAGAACAAGGTCGTTGAAACAATCCGCCATATTGACAGAAGTACCCTTCCCGAAGCAAAACAAGAACTGAGAAACCTCCGTTAGCAAGAAGTTCTAGCAAATCTCCAGAGTAAATGCGTCATAGTCCCAGCTGACAAAACTCTAAATAATATTATATTCATATGTAAATATTACTATTACCAGGTGCTGGTTAAGGAATTGAGTATAAACACACCATCGGCGAATACGTTCACTTACTCCCAAACAGCATTTACTGAGGAAGATTTATTTAACCACCACAAAACGTTTCTCAAGGAAAGACGTATTTGTCTTCCAACAACTCATAGCGATATGCCGAAAGTGTACTGGACTCCCAAAATGCATAAATCACCATACAGAGCTAGATTCATAGCTGGTTCTGGAAGCTGCACCACCAAGCTTCTTTCAACCCTGTTGACTAGGGCCCTTCAGGACGTAAAAACATTTTGGGAAAGGTATCGCGCCACTATTTCTAATATCTCTGGCGTTGAATGCATGTGGATATTGAAAAACTCAAAATGTCTTACGGAAGAATTTGATGTCAAAGGTCACATACAGTACAGACATGTATCCATGGGATTTCTCGACTCTCTATACTACAATCCCTCATCAGGACCTTATTGTTCGTCTTAGTTCAATAATAGTATCTGTGTTCAAGAAAACTGATCGCCGATATATTAATGTCAGAAGCCATAAAGCATTCTTTAGCTCTACTACATACAAGGGATATCATTCATAGGATGTTTCTTTGTTCATAGAGTTGCTCGAATTTCTCATTGATAATATCTATGTGAAATTTGACAATACAGTATATCAGCAGCATATAGGTATTCCACTGGGCATTAATTGTGCACTCCTTCTGGCTGACATATATCTGTTCTCTGATGAATGCAACTATATGCAGACGCTTTCAAAAACATATTATTTCAAAACCCGTTCCTTCCCAGTCACCAAACGCTAAATAGACGATCTTCTTGCTGTGGATAATCGCTATATAAATGACGCAGTGAAGGATATATCCACCTTCACTGGATCTGAAGGAAACTACAGATGGTCCTAGCGGCACATCTTATTTAGACCTATATCTATATAAGAATGAAGCGGGCCTTCTCTCTCATCGACTTTACGACACAAGAGATGGTTACAATTTCGACATCGTAAGCTATCCCTATTTGGACGGTAATATACCATGGGGACCTGCATATGGCGTATGCATATCTCGCCTAGTAGCATTTGCTAGATCCCGTGTTAAATGTGACGATTTTAATCAACGTCACAAAACATTATTGCGGAAACTTGTAAAACAGGACTATATCATCAAGCGTCTCCACTCGAAGTTTATCAAATTTGGATATACATATCGCATGTTGATAGCAAAATACGAGTGTATAGTGCAAGATCTATTGCGGTACGTTTCGTAATTTGTGTCTAACTCCGCTTAACCCGGGGCTATATGAACCTATGCATTTCAAGATCCTCATAGTGTTCATATGAACAGTCACATTCAAAGTGTGACTGAAATACATTATACTCTAGATAACGACTTTACAACGTATATCATATGGATCAAGAATACTGATCAGCGAAACGGATTTGATATGTTTGGAACATCATGATGTCTTGCTGGCATCATTGGAAACTGTTTACCGCTTCTGTCTTGCAGGGAATTAGCCTAGTTTTATGTATACTATGATTTATCCTTTATAATTTGGTGCTAATGTTATTATATGAATCAGGCCCTGTACAGACCTTTTTGGTCTTTGATATATGTTGGCATTTGTGGGAAGTTGATGCTGGGTCGACATCGGGCCTTACAGACTAGTATTTTGTGTTAAATGCCGCCATTTTCATCTGACGGCGATACAGCTCACCAATCTACAGTGTACGAGTTGTCACAGCGAAACAGCTCACCAATTACCAATATATGAGTTGTCAGAGCATTTCCACCATAGCTCTCTAGATTTGTATCTAATACCGCTTATGCCGGTGCTCGGGGCCGTGTGGTCATATCATCCAAGTTGCCACATGAACAGGTACAATAAAAGCGTACCTGAGATACAACACATATCACACGAATCGTTAGATTCTTGGTATGTGCTTTAGAATAGGTTAGCCGGAAGACTATACTGTGAAGTCATGTGGCTCTGTCAGTATGTCGGCACCTCTTCCCATTTCCCTTATATGTGTTGTACTTTTTACCTGTATATGGCGAGATTCTGCTGGTGGACGTTTCGTCCCCGAGGCTCGCCCCCTGTACAGACCTTTTTGGTCTTTGATATATGTTGGCATTTGCGGGAAGTTGATGCTGGGTCGACATCGGGCCTTACAGACTAGTCTTTTGTGTTAAATGCCGCCATTTTCATCTGACGGCGATACAGCTCACCAATCTACAGTGTACGAGTTGTCACAGCGAAACAGCTCACCAATTACCAATGTATGAGTTGTCAGAGCATTTCCATCATAGCTCTCTAGATTTGTATCTAATACCGCTTATGCCAATGCTAGGGGCCGTGTGGTCATATCATCCAAGTTGCCACATGAACAGGTACAATAAAAGCGTACCTGAGATACAACACATATCACGAATCGTTAGATTCTTGATATGTGCTTTAGAATAGGTTAACCGGAAGACTATACTGTGAAGTCATGTGGCTCTCTCAGTATGTCGGCACCTCTTCCCACTTCCCTTATATGTGTTGTAATTTGGATTATGGACGCGGAAGTTCTTTAATGGACGAAAACTGAATATTGAATGACAGACTAGACGCTTGTATTGTATTTTGGACCGTTGTGACACATAAAGACACCGAATTGATATGGCTGATGGTTGAAACTGACGTTCAAACCTATACAACCACATATAGATCTACGGTACTTGAAAACTACGGAAAAATGACGAATGCGATAAACTTTTTGTGATAAACTTTAATATATCTATCGGAAAGAAACAAGATTTGCCACAGCAAGCCCCCTACATCAATAAATGGGGATGAACTGACCTCATCACCATTTGTCATCACCAATGAATGGTGAGGACCGGGCCCCATCAACAATGAATGGTGAGGACCAGGCCCCATCACCAATGAATGGTGAAGACCAGGCCTCTTCACCAATTAGTGGTGATGGGTCATCACCACTGTTTTCGATGTGCAAGCTCAGCTAAATTCCGATAGGCAAACCGTCATCGCTTTGTTGATTGGTTGTGACGGCATTAACCCATCAATGGGTAAAATAGTACAAATAAAGATTCTATTATATTCAGACAAGCGTCCAGAAGACTGACTGTTACAAGCCAAGTGATCTGATCTGTCGTCAGAAATCAGCGTCGAACAGCGGCAGATAAGCGATGCGAATTTCATTTATGAAATCGGCCGCGCTTGAGATACCAACTGTGGAGCACTTTTCTAAAGATACAAGGAGACAAAAATACTTCAAATAAAACAAAAAATAAATAGGTTAATAATTTCAACATTAACTAACCCATGAAGAGCACAGAAAAGGCAAATATGAAAATCTTTGCGTTAAGGATGTCCGCTGGGGATTTTTGGCTCGGGTTGCTATTTTGCCTGTTTTTCCTATGGGTTATCTCCCTTTCATAGGTTAAGAGATAGGGATTTCCTTTAAAAGCCTTCTAGCTGAGAATTTTGCGCAGCAACATCCATCCAACTTGATAAATTTTGATAGACATTGTGATTATCTGCAAACAGAATATAAGAAAAAGTTGAATACTAATTATATGAATTTTCATGAATACACATATGCCTCAAAACGGGTTATTTCCTATGTTTACTGGGTTATCAAATGGAGCATGGGTCAGTCCACTTAAGACAAAAAATGCACACCAACCTATATTTTTTTTCATTGTTTTCCTCATATTACACAATAATGAATGCAACAACACACATTATTCAAAAAGTTAATTACTTTGATTTACCAGCAGCGGACATCCTTCAGTGTTAATGGATGTATGGCTTGACAGCATGAAATACTGTACTCAAATTAGGGTACTCACTTGAAACATGCAGCATCTTTCCAGGAAATACATCCAATAATAAGCCATTGCAATATTATCTGAAGTGGTAAGTGCACCGTGGTTACACATCATGAGAACATCCTTTTCACCCAAAAGTTTGCCGAGATTTCTCCCCTCTTCTCTGGCTTCCACTACGCCTTGATAACTGTAATCATAGGCCACCTTCCCCAGGAAGTGGGAAGAGCTTTGATGGTACAATTTCAAGGTGGGATCTTTCAGTATTCCTACAAAATTCCGAAGGAACATGCTGAATATGTCTGAAATCCGTTTGATTTCTTTCCAACGCAAATTTAGTCATGTCAATACAAGAAGTGAGTGAGTAGGATTTAACGTCGTTTTCAACATTGTTTCAGTCATATCACGACGGTGCCTACATGTGCCAGAACACGAGAGTGTCCACAGTTCCTATTATTCTGGACACTGATCAATACAAGAATGGGTTAGGGCATCTATCTATATAGCATGCTGTACATTGCCCTACTTTATCTTGATGCGACCTCCTATCGCGTTCCCTGTCAGGTTTTTGCATTCGCTTGATGTGTGTGTATGTGTGTGTGTGTGTGTCTGTGTGAGTGTGTGTGTCTTGACAAGATACACGGTCCATGATCACTACCACAACCCGCAGTGAGAACTCTTGAAGGGAAGCGTACATGGAATCACGAGCTAGTTCTATCACGCTATCGACTATGTATAGCCGATATCTCGGAGAAGTATTTAATGCTATCATAAAGGCAACAATATGGGGCCAACAGTCACAGATATATAATTAGTAAAGGATTTCCTTCGAATATTTCACTCGACAGATATTTTGTACATAATTTGTGAAATATCAGTATCATAAACGACATGATGACCGAAGTCGAATAGGTTGAAAGAATTTCCCAACTCTCTCAAAAAGTTCCCAAAAACCACTTTCCAAATCTGAGACATAACATTATTTTAACAACAAAGAATAAGTAAATTGATTAGGATAATTATCCAAACATCGATATAAGACTAGATATCATACAGGTTGAATGGATACAGTTTTCATCAAAATGGTAGAGGTATCATGAACATATTCAAACTGGCAAACAATTAGTCTATGAATAATAATTTTGGGAGAGTTGGTGAATCTCCTGAGGATTTATTTTGTTGAGCATTGATTGGTAGTCTTATCTGCATCCGAAGTATTGCAGTGTCAACAAAAGGCCTGGTACTGATCGGGATATTTTCCGTTGTGTTAGCAACGTAACTTCCAATTGCTTAGTTCTGGGTATGGGGTAAATATCCATTGCCGCCACAGCATGGCCCAATTTTTCTTCGGTCCAGGTTTAGAAAACCTGGTTTCAACTTAATTTCTTAACCTCGTCGTGACGGACTGCGAGGAGTTGTTCGACTCAAGAAGATAGCCATCGTCTATATATCTGTACATATAAGCTGCAAAATAGTCCTCTTTTATCTTTCGAGGTTCCGAAGGGGCAAGGCTGCTTCGACAGATAGTAGAGGGCTAACATTTGCGACAGGACATCGTTGAGAAGTGTGCGTTCGATTCGCATTGGCATTCGGATTCTTGGATTTTGCATAGACTGATGATAAAGGAACTCGACAATTGAGGCATGGAACACACGGCCCAGTTTTCCTTGACAAGTGAACCCAAATTTTTGGAAGACTGTTACGGCCATTCGCTACATCCTGCTCTGGTAAGGTCATCGTCTATAATACAAGTTTGCGAGAAAGCTAATAGACATTGCAGACTTCCATAAATTCAGTCCCACTTGTCAAGAAAGAAAATGGTAGTGTGTATCCGGCCTGATTTTTAAGACTAGCAACATGAAAAAATATAAACAAAACTTAACATGTTTTTGGATCGAAGTGGGGTAGTAGTAGTGTAAGAGTAAATGAATGTCCGTTGACCTTTGACCTCAGAAATTTGCATATTGAGGAAAAAAGCTACCTCCGAACACAGAAGAGTTCCAATTTTTGCTTTGACAGCCAATCAGAAGCGAGTATTTTGACCTCGGCTGGGAAGGCAAGGTCACATGACTTTTGACCTCGAAATCCTCCGCGGTGATGCGGTCTGGCGGTGATGCGGTCGCGGAAGAAAGCTTCCGCGGAGAAAAAGTAGTCCCCAGACTGGAAATACGCTGCATGGTCCGATTGGGTCGAGTGAGGTATCAAAGTGAAGCATTCGTCAAGGGGCATCTGATGGGCTGGGTGCCGTGTTGAAATATCAGCAATCTGCCCATGCGCGGTGCCCAAAGGATATGAAAATAGACGTTTTGGAGCTAGGGGAGCCACTAATGGTCCAATGGGGTCGAGTGAGGTATCAAAGTGAAGCATTCGTGAAGGGGCATCTGATGGGCTGGGTGTGAGGTTGAAATATCGGCATTCTGCGCATGCGCGGTGGCCAAAGTGTATGAAAATAGACGTTTTGGAGCTAGGGGAGCCACTAATGGGCCGATGGAGTTGTATGAGGTATCAAAGTGAAGCCTATGTGAGGGGGCATCTGACTGGACTAGCGGCTCGGGCGTTGTCACCATTCTGCGCATGCGCAGACAGGGAATTGTGGGAAAAGGGTATGGAAATAGACGTTTTGGGAACTAGAGGAGCCCCTAATGGGCCGATGGAGTTGTATGAGGTATCCATGTGAAGCCTATGCGAGGGGGCATCTGACTGGACTAGTGGCTCGGGCGTTGTCACCATTCTGCGCATGCGCGGTGGACCAAGGGTATGAAAATAGACGTTTTGAGATCTAGGGGAGCCCCTAATGGGCCGATGGAGTTGTAGGAGGTATCAAAGTGAAGCCTATGTGAAGGGGCATCCAGTCATGGGTGGGTGCATGTAAAATTTTTCCTGAAAAAAAACAACGGAACACGGACTTTATCGAAAAATCCGGGAAAATACCTATATGGGGTATGGGGGGTATATAGGTCGCCGGGCTTAACGGGGCTTGCCTATCAATAGAGTTATCTCTCCCTAGTTCCAGGGTGGGTGTATGTAAAAATTTTCCTGAAAAAATACGGAACACGGACTTTATCCTAAATTACGGGAAAATGCCTATATGGGGTATCGGGAGGTATAGGACCATCCTGGGAAACCTACTTCTCGACATTGCGGTATAGGTTGTGGGGTCTCGTTTTCTTAGTCTCGTCAAGACAAACATGATAGGAAGTGTCGCGGAGCGAATCGTTGAAATTTTTGGAAAAAGTTCAGGGAGACCCATATAGTCCCATACTAGGGGTATAGGACCAATGTTTGCCCCACTGGGAAACCTACTTCTCGACATTTGCGGTATGGTTGTTTGGATTTGTTTTCTTAGTCTCGTCAAGACAAACATGATAGGAAGTGTCCCGGCACGAAACGGTGAAATTTTTGAAAAAAGTCACCGAGGCCTATACTGCATGGCTATGGGTGTATAGGTCCATACGGGGTGCACGTGTTGGAGTCTAGGTAGGCCCCTAATGGTCCGATGGGATCGAGTGAGGTATCCATGTAAAGCAGTCGTGAGCGAGTATCCGACGGGGTGGGTGTGACGTGGAACTGACGTCATTCTGCGCATGCGCAGTAGAGAAAGTGTATGGAAATAGACATTTTGGCACCGACAGGGGTCACTATGGGTCCGATGGAGTCGTAGGAGGTCTTATGTTGAAGCTCTTGTGAAGCAGCATCCGAATCCGCCCCGGCCCGGGCCGCCCCGGCCGCAGCGCGCGCGCGCGTTCTCCGGAAGTGCGCGTCATCACAGGCAGTGCGCGGATGCATGTCGGGTCAAAGGTCACATCCAAGTCAAAAGGTCCAAGGTCTCCCTTTCGGCAAGGTTCGGAGGGGACAATGTTGCGGCATCGATAGTAAGAGCTTGAACCCCAACAGGGGATTGTAAATTAACCTGGGAAGGATGGGCAGGTCCATTTGGACCAATCAGCGGTCGAGAAAAAGAGCCAATGAGCGATCGAGAAAAGAACCAATGGACGGGTACTAGCATTTCGCTCACGTCTGCGCCTCCATCCGGGTACTAGGATGCTTTCGCCTACGTCCGCGCCTACATCCGGGTTCTTCTGGGGTTTCCCAGTGGGGTTTTTTCCGTCTTCCATCTGGGTACTGTGGTTTTACATCCGGGTTCTCATCTTACATCCGGGTTTTCCATATTTAAAAATACATAGAACTTATAGTAATAAACTTAATCTATACGTTTTGGACGAGTCTTCACTCACCGTCTTCCTTTACACGCACCTCAATGAAATGCCCGCTCCAAACCTAGACCAAAACACGTACTTGGTCTGTGGGCTGATTTCATTGGCTCTCTATTTTACTATAGTGCTCTTGCATTCTAACATTGATGGGTTACATTTTGGCCCTATCCTACACCACTGATTTCAGTTTGACTGAATCTCCACATTGGGCATTTATGCATTATGAATAAAACACACAAGACAGGGTTTTTTGGTGAGATCTCATGTTTTTATTCAGTGAACAACAACAACGTGAGAACAACCACGTGAAAACTGGAGTCCAGAACAGGGGGGTTTGTACATTGAAAGAACTGAAGCCCAGAACAGGGGGCTTGTAAACTTAAGCCCAGAACGGGGCTTGTAAATTGAAATGATGGGCGGCCCAGTCATATACGAGTACATCGCGGTCCTCGGCCATGGGGTACTCGTCAAACATCTGTACGATGGTAGATAAGGGTCTTCCCCGGCATCGATGGTACAGGTAAAACAAGCAATATTGTCCGCACACGCTACTGGCCAGGCTTTGCAACGTTTGACTGTTCCAACACCACGTCTCTGTGCCTTGATCCATGAAGTCTGTTAAATCGGGATGGAGGGGTGGCAGGCCGTACGGGTCAAAGTATTCGCCCTGCTGTTCTGTCAAGTACACGCCCACCCAATGTTCACCGGGCCGATCCATCGGGTCCGTGTTGAGAACGTAGGCAGCAGGATACATACGGTCTAATGGGAACACATCTCGGGCGAACACCCCTTGAAACACCATACGTGTCACTGGGTCATTCTCCAGCACGGTGGTTATCTGGTCTGTATCCATGTTAGATGGAGAAGTCACACAGGATGTTGCGCGCCTTGTCCACTTGAATGATGTTGTCAAACTCGGCGTAGCAGATCACATTGACGGTGCTCCGGAGGGCTCATTGAAAGTGGATTTCCAACCGTAAATTGCCTTGCTTGGCGAGGGCCAGCTGATGGTCGTTCTCTAAGGTAGGGGTCAAATCGAAACAGAACAACGTGTATCCGTTCCCGTAATCCTCCCGACTGATGAAATTCCCTTCGTCCTGGTTGATTTGACCGGTGGCTGTAAACAGGCTCTGATAGGCTCGAATGAAATTCGCGCGCCCAAAGTTCGGTGTTAAGGCCGTGGCTGGCACCTGTTGTCCATCCACATGCAGGGCCACAAAATTGATGCCGAAATGTTTAAAGTCAAACGGATTCTCTGGGTAGGCTCCACTGAAACTGGTATTTTCCACACAGGCCAGGATCAATCGCTTGTGTAGTTCCCCCAGGAACAGGTTTTCTTTGTTGGCGCTCATATTTCCAGCAGACACAGAGAACACTTTGGGTTGTACACGTCTGATAGATTCCTGGGCTGGTTTTGTTTCCAAGGCTTTCATGTGTCCCAATTGAACGGCTGGATTCGGTTTCACTTTTCGGACATACAGGACTGCGTCTTCGATGACAATCTTATTTATAGTCAGCTGCATGCCCGTCTACGTTAGTGGCCATCAAGGCGAAGGTCGGAGGCGCCCGTATCAGTCGGATTTTGATGGGGATCTTGTTCAACAGGTACCGGTCTTGCATGAACAGGTACCGGTCTTACAGACCCATGAGATCCACCGCGACGCCGTTCGCGGTCAAAGCCTTCCGTTTGCTATATCCCGTATTGTCGTTCTCTGCGCCCATGTGCTCGGTTTTGTCCTGGTAGAATAAAGCGGCTGTCAGTTGAGATTTTTTAGCCTCTCGTCCATGCGACAACAGCGTCTCGATGTAGGCTCGATAGGGGTACGTGTTGGTCGAGTCACTGATGAGTTTGTCGCTGAGAAATATATCCACCCGTTGAAACGTCGAGTGCAGCCAGAGATTCGTCGGGCCCACCGTTGCTTGGTCGGCGATTCTGGTGCCATCTCCATTGACGATCTTGGCTTTCACATACAAGTATGCATGGGCTAAATCCACATAGGCCGTATCCGCATTACTGATGGTGAACTCGATGGGCCCTGTTGCGTTGATGCTGGACAGCGGGAGATGCTCCACCCATAATCCTTGTTCGGCACTGGTCTGTGTGGGCGGGACGGTCCACAAATCAAATTCACTGTTGGTGGAGGGGCAGGACTCGGCGTGGATCAAGGACATGTTTAAGAAAAGATATCCCGGGTCTTCGATGTGCGTCGTCGCTGGGTCGGTCGTCGACTGGTGCGTGGTCTCGGTGGGGCAGGTCTTTTATTCCCTACGGTGCGTTGTGCTTTGGCCACCAAGACGCCTCCCGCTTCTTTGGCCCGCCGTTTCAAGGCTTGTTTGGGTGCCGTACCCCCCAAGACATCACCGGCCACTTGCAGTGCACTGCGTACCGCTTGTTTGCCGATTGCTTTCACCCCAAGCGTCACCAAGGGCAGGAACGTTTTGACGATGCTCCCGAGTATGTTCCCCAGTCCATGTCCACGTTGCATGCGTGCACCACTAAAAACCGGAAAGCCACCCCCGGCCTGTTGGGCATAATAGTCCATATAGCTGCGTGCATCGCACTTGTAAGGCACCTTCATTATACAAAGTGAGGAGCACGTGCTTGTCGAAAATGAAGTGTCAGCACCACTTTCCCGCGTTCGAATGCCACCGGTCGTCCCGTGTCATCTCTTATATCCACCGTGATCGTGTTGATGTGGGATTGTCGTACGGGCAGGTAGAGCATGTGGGTGAAACTGTGGGTGACGATCTCCAGACAACTTTTTAATGGGGACCACCCGTAACAGAGGTGTGTTGATATCGCCCACGATGTGGTTGTCCACCACGTCCGAGTAGACGTAGAGTCCGTACATACCCGACTTCATATCCATCGGGATCTCGCCTTGGTGGGCGGTGGGACCAGCGAACGTCCGTAGATCGAAACCCACCATTTGCTGTAGGATAGGACTCAGTACGACACTCGCGTTGGCGGTGACGATAAGCTGTGCCTTGTCGTTGTGTGCGTTGTAATCGAAGTCCACGTGATTCTTGAAGGTCTTTGATGGTTTTTGAAGTATTCGTGACCTCCCGTAGAGCCTTATAATGCAACAGTCTTGACAGCCCACCCATCGTATTGGCCTTCGGGGAGGGGGAGTCGGCTGTCTTTTCCTTCGTAGGTCACCTCGTACCACACTTCATTGGCTCGCACGTTGTACCACGAGTAAGGGTATTGGATATCCACGAGGCCACATTCCCATCGTCCAGGTAAATGCAACGGTTGCGGTAACTGGGTCACGTACTTGGCCACGGTGTTGTCAGGAAACAAATCCAGCGAACTGTTACTGGTTAGGGTGAGGTAAAACATGGCGACTGAGCTGTCCTGCTGCTGCTGTTGGTTTTAATAGGTGTTCCAGGCCTTGGGCGGTTGTGTCCGGCGTCGTGTTCGTCGCGTTGACTTGCTACGTGTCACGGCTCTGGAGATGTGGGGTGTCCTGATCAAGGATGGTTTTTTAAAGGTTTGAAAAGAAGGTGCCCGTTGTGGTGGTGGAGTTTTGGGTGGTGACTCCGGTTCCCATTCGGATTCCCAAGAAGGTAGTGGGCCACTCGGCGATTGCTGGGTTCGCTGCATAAAGGCCCAGCGGTGGGGGTTCCCCACCAATTCCTGTGGTACATGCATGTCTTTCAAGCCTTGAGCGAAGATCTCCCATCCTCGAGGATCCGTGTGCGATCTGCGTTTACGCATCAGGTCATTCACTAAATCCGTCATGTGGGTGCCGGGGACCACCTGATTCTGTACCAGGAGTTCGCCTTTATCATTCCAAGTCATGTTAGGATTCTGTTTCATCCGTTGTAATACCAGGCCAGCTTGTTTCTTGAACGATGCAGGTACACTCTTCAGCACTTCATCTTCCACCCACTGTGGGGCTGTGGGTCGTACCCCTGGTAATGGCAGCTGTTGGAGCGGGGCTGAGGTCGGCGGTGTGTCACGTGGTGGTGGTGGTGGTGGGGTAGAGAGGGTTTTGTATTGGTCCATGAACGTCATGTACCGTTGAAGCATCTCATTGTACCGTTGTACTTTCTCACTGTCGCTTAACACTGGTCTCTGTAAGATCTGTTGCATCTCTCCATCGAGGGTGTTTATGGTCTTCACCGTAGGTGGGACAGGGTAGGGCGATTGGAGGTTTTGAATGAACCGTGGTTCGACGAGGACCATTTTTTTCGTGTGGTTCATTGTCGGCCGAAGAGTCCACCCAATACTGGACCCAACACGGAAGCGGCCAACGGTGCTAAGATGGCCCCGAGAAAGCCGCCTTTCTGTAACACCTTTTTCTTTTGTGTTTGTGGGACCCGCTTCTGGACTAGGGTTCGGAAACCAGTCTTATGCTTGGCCAACTTGGTCTTCTGAGACCGAGTCAGTGGTACGTTGCCTTTTAACAGGTTGTACCCGATCTCGCACAGACAGCGTACAAGATCAGGGTCCGCACCGCGTACAATGGTTCGGACCAACTCGGGTGGGCCCGTCTTCAATACACGGAGCGTGGGAGCGTGCTTCCGTATGCGCGCAGACATCATGTACAACTAATGCTAGAACCCACAACTCTGCTCTTTTTATCTACTTCAGAGAACAGAGACAAAGTCAACCATGCTGTGGTATTAATTCTCTTTATTATCCCCATCATCAAACACACACTCCAGCTGGGGGCGCCACTTTGGATGTGTTTACATTATTTTTGTATGTACACGTGGTGGGTCTCTCCGGGAAAGATGCCGGTCCGTAGTCGAAGGTGGTCGGGGGTGGCTTGCTTGCGGTCGAAGAGCATATACCCGTGCTGAGGGGTTGTGGAATCTTTAAAGGCTTCCAACGCAAACGGTGTGCGACCGGGATATATGTCTCGCCAGGTGCAGCAGTTGAGTGGTATCTCTCGGGTTTTTGAAGACCACCACGTAGTGGGCATTTAAGCTGATGTTCCGATGTTCTTTGTTTTTACTGAACAGATTCTGCACAATGTAGATGATGCTGAGCCGTCGATGGTGGCTGCCTTTGGTAAAGAGTTGGGTGACCCGCGCATCCGTCTCCGCCATGAGATCATCCAGAACCACCAAGGTGTCCGGTTCCAAATCGGCCAGGTTGGGTAGGCCTTCCACGAACGTGATGTGGGGCATTGCTGCATACGCTTCCTGCCATTCTCCATAACACCACACGACTCGGGCAATGGGTGGGGTGATCATGCTGTCGGCGTGTTGAAGGAACTTCCGGACGAAGTGCGTTTTGCCGGAGCCCGTCCGTCCTGCGATGAGACACGTGAAGGGATGCTGCCACCGAGGGTCCATGGTTCGAGGTATATCCGTTGTCGTGGTAACCCGCTCTTGTAAATTTCGTACGAGTGAACTGGAGTGGTGGGTACAACGTCGGTCGTCATTGTCTGTTCACTGCGAGTGATGATGGTGGTGGGTACAACGTCGGTCGTCGTTGTCTGTTCACTGTGAGGGATGAAATCCGGTGGGTCTTCAGGCGTACTAGGTGTACTTGGTGTAGATGTTGAGCTTGGTGTAGAGCTTGGTGTGGAGCTCGATGTGGCTTATACACGGGGTGTGGTGGTGACTGGGCTCGACACGGGGTTGACTGGTGCTATCTGTAGACTGGTTTCACTGATGGCTGGTGTTCTCAGTTGGCTAAGTAGCCTGCTGACATAGGCTACGTCGTCAAACACACCTCTGTACAACACACTTAGCAGGGTTAGCACTATCACCACAAAGCCAACTTGCGCTTTGCGCGTTTTGGGAGACGCTGTGTTCAGAGGCAGCTGCTGTTTGTCCATAGCACTGTGGTCGGACGTGGAATGAAGGATGACGGTAGTGGTGTCTGGCTTTATAGTCGTTTCACCTGGTTGGCAGCGACCCAGGAATTGAAGGAACTGGGTCAGCCTTGCCATTTGACGAAATGAAACAGTTGCCACGTCGACGTTCCGTTTTCAAAATCTGCTCCACCGTGTAGTAGTTTTGCTGTGTTTTTACGACAGGCTGTAATTCCATCTCGTAAAACGCCCCTAGCAACGGTTCCCCTTGAAGATCTTCCAGTTCATAGACTCGCTGCTGTTGGGGTAGGCGCCGTTTAATCAGGAAGTGCTCATCGCTCCAGTTGGGCAAGTAACTTTTCTCAAACTGACCTTTGAATTTACTGATCCGTACAGGGTCCCCGACCTTGTACACCGCCTTCGGCGTTCGCTGCGATTGCCTGGGGTACAAGACACGCCGGACTTGGGCTTCATTGTGTTGGGTAACGGTAATGGGGGCTCTCTCTATACTCCGGTGATAGGTTCGATTGTAACCACTCACAAGTTTCGGGAGAACATCGATGTACCGCCTTGTATTCTTATAGGTGAAATATTTATACATGCGGCCTTTGAATGTCCTGTTGAACCTTTCCACCACGGAAGCCTTGGTCTCGTTGTACGTATGGAAGTAAAACACCTTCTGGGCTTTCAGAAACTGTTGGAACGGTCTGTTGAGGAATTCCGCGCCTTCGTCGGTTTGCAAATACAAAGGTTTGCGCCCGGTCTTGAAGATGTCTTTGAACGCCGCTATGAGATTCGCCCCCCGTTTTCGTCCGGATGGGTACCACCCACGCATACTTCGATAGGATATCGATGCACGTCAAGATATACCGATTCCCATCGTTGTGTTTGGCAAAGGCGCTCATATCGACCAAATCCGCTTGCCACTGGGCATCTATTCCTCC
The DNA here is from genome assembly GCA_036873755.1 of Hanleya hanleyi. Classification (NCBI taxonomy): domain Eukaryota; kingdom Metazoa; phylum Mollusca; class Polyplacophora; order Lepidopleurida; family Hanleyidae; genus Hanleya; species Hanleya hanleyi. The sequence continues at coordinate 33,303 of JAVTVY010024842.1, read as the reverse complement.
CACGATGACCCGGTTCCGTAGAAAATGGCGACGGCCAGATCGATGTAAGGTATAGGTGTCTTGTTTTCTTAACCAATCTCGGACTTGGGCACGTTGTATCCCCTGGGGTTTGGCCGCTCGACAGAGAGCCGACAATGCACTATAGGCCTCCGGACTGTCGGGACTGTAGTATAAGTTATCCAACACCTTCTCCCAGCGCTTCATGGTGACAAATGATGATGGACCCTGGCTCTATCGTTTATTTATAACGGGTATATCTTGGGCCGGAGTTTCTTTCTGATTTTCTTCGTTGGCATCCACAGTGTCCATGGTAAATGACCAGTCTAACTCGTCTGATGACCGCTTGATAAGCACTTGATCCACATCTACCACGGCATCTTCCAATGCAGACCATAAGATCAGGGTGAAGGGTAAAATGCACTGTACCTCCATCTAGCCGAGCCAACTGAGCAAAGAAAGGGCCGCGTCGGATGTACACATCGTGACACAAGTGGATGAAGTCGCCGTCCAGTTCACCAGACAACACCCGTTTGAATTTGGTCCAGCCCTCCCGGGACAGACCAATGTGGGCCAGGCACGGTTGTGTAGGGTCCGCATCACAGATGTCTCCCACCTCCTCCATGATATCGACCTTATCCGCATAAACGTGCAGGAAAACCTCGGGGGTCAAGCTGAGATACGTCCGTATTATATGCTCCGTCATGGTCAGTACGTGAATGGTACCAGATTTGACTGTCTCTTGTATTTATAGGGAGAACCCCGTGAGATCAAAGGATAGGGTGGTCATGTCACTGGGCTGACTGAGTCTAGCCGGATAATCAATGGCATCGTCGTCTGGTTCATGGCTAGACATTTGTTCATTGGGTTCTGCCTCTGCTTCTCTCAGGGCACGAGCCCACTCCAACTCGTCTGATGACCGCTCGTCCGGTGTAAACAGCTGGTCCACGATAGGCACAACTTTCTCGAAGGCTGTCCACAGATCGGGGTCTAGGGTGAAGCCTCGCGTAGGGTCTTGGTATCGGCCCAGGCGTGGGAAGAATGGTCCACGGTATACGTAGATGGCATTGTCTATGTGGATGAGGTGTCCATCGAGCTCGCCGCTCAACACCCGTTTAAATTTGGTCCAGCCGTCACGGTGTAGCGTAACCGTATTCGATACGGTCTCAGCGGGCGACCAGCAAACATCTCCACGGTCTTCCACGAGGGTGACTTTATCTTCATAGACGTATAACCCCACCCGGGGTGTAAGGGGAAGGATGGCTCGTAGGACTGGTGATATGCTTGATCCAATGACGAACGGTGAATGACACACACACTGTCTGACCCTCGTATTTATGGTGAGGTCCGACTGTCAATGCCACAGCGCCAGGGTCCATAAGGCACAGACCATGACTAGGCCAACCAGCCGTCGCTGGTTCCGGCGTGAGCGCTCGTGGTCCATAGCCCGAGCATCAAGGATGGCTGTCATAGTCCAGTAGTGGTGAGTGATGGCACACCTCTCCATCGAGTGCACTCTGTCGAGGACCGCTCCTGTGAACTCGTTCAGGATCTGGCGTCGCCCCTCGTTGTCGTCGCCATCTGCAAACATGGACCGGACCACTGCTCGGTAACCCGTGAGTGAATTCACCACGGTGGCATGCTGTAAAATGCGAGTCGCATAGGGCTGGATCTCCGTCATGGCTCTGCAACCGTAGAAATGAAGGTGTGGGATCCAGAGGGACGTGTTTTATAGACGAGGTCACACATGAATAACAACAAGTTCAGCAATGTTCATATAGTTTATTATCCCCAATGTTACATCATACCCAGGCTGGGGGAGCCGCCCTGGGTACGTTTAGTATGTTCACAACAAAGCAAACAGAAATATAAAACACCATGTTTTATTATTTAACGCACCGTCACATTAGGTACAAGTTTTTACTGAGCTCTATTCAACGATCAGCATGTAGACATATAGAGTATGTACGGCATGTTATAGTATTGATCAGTGCATGGGTGAAGCATTCAGCCGATGGGGTGGTCGGTCAGCTTGGTAACGAAAAACGTGACATTGGTCATCCTCTTCACTGTCCACTTGGTGTTGGGACGTTGTTGTTGGGGCCCATTCCAAGGCATCCACGGTGTCCAGTTTCTCCAGCATCGTCTCTAGCGACGCCCTGTCCGTGATGGTAAACGATTGGTCAAATACCCGAATGTTACTGCTCGGGTAAAAGTATCGGACTTGGTCTGTCACCTTATGCTGCAGCACATAACCAAACGCCAGATTTAATTTGAAGGACGTAGCTTGGTCATTGAAGATGGCTTCCAGGTAGCTGTGTAAACGGGCGAGGTCGGTCAGTCGGAAATTGTAGATATCTTGAATAGGGTGATGACGGTGGAAACAGTGCCGTATCATGGGCCAATGGCGCCGATAGATGTCACTCACTGGATGGTCTTCGTGTAACAGATCGCTAGGAAGTTTTATGGGTTCATTCGCGAAGTGTACTTTGCTCCCCACGTCGTACAAAATCTGACCCAAGGTCTTGTCGTCGGAATTTCACTGTTGAATTAGGGCGATATCATCATCATCGGCTTTCGGGCGGTGGGTGTGAGTTCCCGCTGTATCGATGCTGTTGCCTACGGGCTCCTCGACCTGCAAACGTGGGTGCGGATCAGGGTGTTGTGTAGGTTGGTGTCGGAGCAACAGACTGGGTAGTTTGAAAAGCCGACCACATTCCTCGCATAGATGCTTGGGTGCTCCATGCACTGTCCGTTCGTGACACCGTAGACTGTCCAGGCGAATACATAGTTTCCCACACCTTGTGCAGCTATACCGGGTGGTTCCGTCGTGCTTGGTGGCATCATGGCGGCGCAAGTCGTGCAGACGAGTAAACGATTTGGAGCACGTAGTACAAGTGAACATCTTGGTGATTGACAGAGTGTCTGGTGAAACGGCCAGGCCGCTTCCCTTTTATAGCACGCTAGCTGGTGATCTATTTTTAGCACACTCACTTCAAGTACCTCCAAATCGATGACCGAGATGTACTGGTGTACGACTGAGCCACATTGCGTACGTGTGTGTGTTTGTGTTTGAGTCCAACCGTGCACCATGTCGAATTACGTTCCCTCCGAAAACTTCCTCTCATTGCATCAATATGCTTAGACCCATTCAATATAAACACAACCAAGAGACATCAACAACAACAGGCACATTGCGTAATACACGTTTTATTATCCTCACACCAACACCACCACTACCACCACCACCACCTAGCGTTGACGCCGTCAACGATCAGCATGTAGACATATAGAGTTTGTACGGCATGTTATGGTATTCATCAGTGCATGGGTAAAGTATTCAGCCGATGGTGTAATCGGTCAGCTTGGTAACGAAAAACGTGACATTGGCCATCTTCCCTACGACCCACTTGGTGTTGGGGCGTTGTTGTTGGGCCCATTCCAAGGGATCCACGGTATCCAGTTTCTCCAGCATCGTCTCTAGCGAAGCCCTATCCGTGATGGTAAACGGTTGGTCAAACACCCGTATGCTACTGCTCGGGTAAAAGTATCGGACTTGGTCTGCCTCCTTATGCTGCAGCACATAACCAAACGCCAGATTCAACTTGAAGGTCGTAGTTTGATCGTTGAAGATGACTTCCACGTAGCTGCGTAGATGGGCGAGGTCGGTCAGTCGAAAATTGTAGATATCTTGAATAGGGCGATGACGGTGGAAACAGTGCCGGATCATGGGCCAACGGCGCCGATAGATGTCACTCACTGGATGATCGTCGTGTAACAGATCGCTAGGAACATTTATGGATTCGTCCACGAAGTGTACTTTGTCCTCTACGTCCGTACAAAATCGGGCTCAAGGTCTTGTCGTCGGAATTTGACTGTTGAATTAGGGCGACATCATAATCATCAGCCCTCGTGCGATGGGTGGGAGTTCCCTCTGCCTCGATACTGGTGCCTACGGGCTTCTCCACCAGCAAACGTGGCTGCAGAACAGGGTGTCGTGTGCGTTGGTGTCGCAGCAACTGACTGGTCAGTTTGAAAAGCCGACCACATTTTTCGCATGGACGCTTGGGTGGCCCATGAATTGAACGTTTATGGCGCTGTAAATGATCCGGCCGCTGAAACGACAGTGTACATATCGTACAGCTATACCGGGTGGTTCAGTCGTGCTTGGCAGCCTCATGGCGGCGCAAGTCGTGCAGACGAGTGAATGATTTGGAGCACGTAGTACAAGTGAACATCTTGGTGGTTGAAAGAGTATCTGATGAAACGGCCAGGCCGCTTCCCTTTTATAGCACGCTAGCTGGTGATCTATTTTTAGCACACTCAGTTCAACTACTCCCAAGTCGAGGCCTAAGATGCACTGGTGTACAACTGAACCGCGTTGAGCGAGCGCGCGTGTGTACATCCGGGACCTTGTCAGCATCCGGGTTTTCCAGTGGGGTTTTCTCCTCGTTCCACCGTCTTCTATACGGATACTATGGTTTTACATCCGGGTCCGCATCTTACCTCCCGGTTTTTCCATGTTTACTGTCACGTGTCCGGAACCGGAAGTTGTTACAAGACAGGTGGCGCTGTGAGGTCACTTCCGCTTCCGTTCACGTGACCGGAACTGTCCTTTGACCCTGCGCGCGCTAACAATACCGGATAAAAATTGCGCGCATGGTCAAAGGTCAGTTCCGGTCACGTGAACGGAAGCGGAAGTGACCTCACAGCGCCACCTGTCTTGTAACAATCAGATACTCTGTCAACCACCAAGATGTTCACTTGTACTACGTGCTCCAAATCATTCACTCGTCTGCACGACTTGCGCCGCCATGAGGCTGCCAAGCACGACGGAACCACCCGGTATAGCTGTACGATATGTACACTGTCGTTTCAGCACCCGGATCATTTACAGCGCCATAAACGTTCAATTCATGGGCCATCCAACCGTCCATGCGAAAAATGTGGTCGGCATTTCAAAAAGACCAGTCAGTTGCTGCGACACCAACGCACACGACACCCTGTTCTGTAGCCACGTTTGCTGGTAGAGAAGCCCGTAGGCACCAGTATCGAGACAGAGGGAACTTCCACCCATCGCACGAGGGCTGATGATGATGATGTCGCCCTAATTCAACAGTCAAATTTCGACAAGACCTTGAGCCAGATTTTGCACGACGTGGGGAGCAAACTACACTTCGCGAATGAACCTATAAATGTTCCTAGCGATCTGTTATACGACGATCATCCAGTGAGTGACATCTATCGGCGCCATTGGCCCATGATCCGGCACTGTTTCCACCGTCATCGCCCTATTCAAGATATCTACAATTTCCGACTGACCGACCTCGCCCGTTTACACAGCTACGTGGAAGCCATCTTCAATGACCAAGCTACGTCCTTCAAATTAAATCTGGCGTTTGGCTATGTGCTGCAGCATAAGGTGACAGACCAAGTCCGATACTTTTACCCGAGCAGTAACATCCGGGTATTTGACCAATCGTTTACCATCACGGATAGGGCGTCGCTAGAGACGATGCTGAAGAAACTGGACACCGTGGATGCCTTGGAATGGGCCCAACAACAACGTCCCAACACCAAGTGGACAGTGAAGAGGATGACCCATGTCAAGTTTTTCGTTACCAAGCTGACCGACCACCCCATCGGCTGAATGCTTCACCCATGCACTGATCAATACTATAACATGCCGCACATACTCTATATGCTGATCGTTGAATAGAGCTCAGTAAAAACTTGTACCTAATGTGACGGTGCGTTAAATAATAAAACATGGTGTTTTATATTTCAATTTGCTTTGTTGTGAACATACTAAACGTACCCAGGGCGGCTCTCCCAGCCTGGGTATGATGTAACATTGGGGATAATAAACTGTATGAACATTGCTGAACTTGTTGTTATTCAAGACAACCGCTATCCGATTGTATAATACAGCGGAGCTCCGAGCTCCGGAGCTCCGACCCACGGAAGCTACCACCACCACCACCGGGCGTTGACAAGCGGTGGTGGTGCTGGTGGTGGTGTGTGGTAGTGTGTGTGTGTGTGTGTGGTGGTATTATTGGTGTGTGGTGGTGTCTGTACATATAGAGATTAACTCGTGTCCCTCATCATTCTATATGTATTGGACGACTAATCAAAATTTCGCTACCACTCGTACTGATGACGTCACCAATGACGTCACAGATCACAAGGAAATCACTCAAGTTGTGGTCTACATCATGTACTTTCGCTACTACTCGTACTGATGACGTCACCGATGACGTCACAGCAAAGATATGGTATAATGCATGACAGACATGGATGGTCCATCTCTACAACAAATACCTTCCTTCACTGCCCCAAAATGCCCACTTTGGCCACTACTCGTACTGATGACGTCACCAATGACGTCACAGATGCTGTGGACATCCCGCAAATCGTGGGAAAAAATTGGCACTGAGTCAGTTATAAGACATGTTCTTTCGCTACTACTCGTACTGATGCCGTCACCGATGACGTCACAGATGCACTGGACATCCCTCAAATGGAGTCTACACCCCGAGAACTGCAAGACGACACTTCCCTCGACGCATTCGGACCAAGGATGGTCCATCTCTACACCAAATACCTTATTTCACTGCCCCAAAATGCCCACTTTGGCTACTACTCCTACTGATGACGTCATCAATGACATCACAGATGACGTGAACATCCCTCAAGTCGTGGTCTGCACCCCGAGAACTACAAGATGACACCCCACAGGACGCATTCGGACCAACAATGGGCCATCTCTACACCAAATACCTTCTTTCACTGCCCCAAAATGCCCACTTTGGCTACTACTCCTACTGATAACGTCACCAATGACATCACAGATGACGTGAACATCCCTGAAATCGTGGTCTGCACCCCGAGAACTACAAGATGACACCCCACAGGACGCATTCGGACCAAGAATGGGCCATCTCTACACCAAATACCTTCCTGCACTGCCCCAAAATGGCCACTTTACTTACTACAACCAACTGCGCATGCGCAGATTGACGCGACTTGCACGTAAAACACGCCATTCTGACTCTACCCTACACAAGCTTCACTTTGACACATTGCCCGACACATTCGGACCCATAGCGGTCCATCTCTACCCCAAATACACCCCCACATACCCCCCAAGATGCCGGCTTTCTATACTACGGCCAGACTGCGCATGCGCAGACTATTGAACACGGACAAACCATTAGTCGGGTCGGATGCTCCTCCACGAGAGCTTCAAAATAAGACCTCATACGACACCATAGGATCCACCCAGTATGGACCTATACCTCCATAGCCCGTATGGAGCTATATGGATCTTCCCAGGCCTCGGTGAACTTTTTCTAAAAATTTCACCGTTTCGCTCCGGGAACCTTCCCATCATGTTCTAAATGACGAGACGTGAAAAACAAATCCAAACAACCCATATCACAATGAACGTGTGTGAACTTATACACGCCATAGCCAGCCTATGGGACTATATACAGACCTATATACAGACCTCGGTGACTTTTTCCAAAAATTTAACCGTTTCGCCCCAGGACCCTGCCCATCGTGTTCTAAATGACGAGACGTGAAAAACAAATCCGAACAACCCATATCACAATGAACGTGTGTGAATTTCCCAGGCTGGACCTATCCCTCCCATAGCCAGCCTATGGGGCTATATACAGACCTCCGTGACTTTTTCCAAAAATTTCACCGTTTCGCTCCAACACCCTGCCCATCGTGTTCTAAATGACGAGACGTGAAAAACAAATCCAAACAACCCATATCACAATGAACGTGTGTGAATTTCCCAGGCTGGACCTATCCCTCCCATAGCCAGTATCAAGCTATATGGGCCTATATACAGACCTCCGTGACTTTTCGAAAAGTTTCATCGATTCGCTCCATCGTGTTTTTCGTGGCGAGACGAGAAAAACGAGACCCCACAACCCATAGTAAAATGCAAAAAAAAAAATGACCATCCCCATACCCCATACAGGCCTGTGTATTGTATAATACAGACCCCTATTGTAGGGGTAAAGTTCATGTTCCGCTTTTTAATTTTTTTTTTATAAAAATCCTAATTTTACATACACCCACCCCATTGACTTGATAGGCAGGCCCCGATAAGCCCGGAGACAGATATTAGCCCTTTTGGCTAGAGTTGATAGGAGTTTTCCCCTATTTTAGGGGTAAAGTCCGTGTTCCGCTTTTTTATATTTTCGGGGACAAATCCTCAATTTACATACATCCACCCATGACTTGCAAAATCCTTCCGTAGGGACCCCAAGTCCCCGACTCAAATGAATGGACGGCATACAAGTCCGTACATCACGTGACCGCCGCACGATGGAAAAAACCAAGATACAAGTCTGTACATGCATTACATATGGTCCTGAGAAGCGCTTCATTTTGACACCTCACTCGACCCAATCGGTCCATGCAGCGTATTTGAAGTCTGGGGACTAATTTCTGTCCGCGGAGGCAGACCGCATCACCGCTAGACCAAATCACTGCGGAGGAATACATGCCCCATGCACTTGACCATCACGTGACCTCCACATGAGACGGCGTCCTTTTTGAGGCGGCGCACTCTTTTGCCGGGTTTTGCCGGTACTATAATTACAACACATATAAGGGAAGTGGGAAGAGGTGCCGACATACTGACTGCGTCACATGACTTCACAGAATAGTCTTCAGGTTAACCTATTCTAAAGCACATACCAACAATCTAACGATTCGTGATATGTGTTGTATCTCAGGTACGGATTTGCGCAATGTATACTACTCCTATTCTTATACCTGATTTCATTGCGAGTAATATTATTATTATGATTACATTATGAGTAATAGAAGATACCGCGAGAATACAGCTATTAGTTATTGTTAATTTCAAATTGATTATTTCACCCATCAACCCCAAATCCCTGACCACGTGGGAACTGTAGATATGGTTGGCCATCCCTGCCAGAATTCGTCATTTAGAGGCTGCCTCTAAATAATATATACCATGGTATAAAATGCCAAGCCTGCCATAATTCGTATTTAGAGGCTGCCTCTAATTATTTTGTACCATGGTATAAAATGCCGAGCCTGCCATAATTCTTATTTAGAGGCTGCCTCTAATTATTTTGTACCATGGTATAAAATCGCCAAGCCTGCCATAATTCCTATTTAGAGGATGCCTCTAAATCGCCAAGCCTGCCACAATTCGTATTTAGAGGCTGCCTCTAATTATTTTGTACCATGGTATAAAATGCCGAGCCTGCCATAATTCGTATTTAGAGGCTGCCTCTAATTATTTTGTACCATGGTATAAAATCGCCAAGCCTGCCATAATTCCTATTTAGAGGATGCCTCTAATTCATTTTAGCCGTAAGTCGTAAATTTTCGCCTTCTTATTACTTCCACCAATGATATGCGCTTTCACAAATTTGGTGCCATATCTCTACGCTTGTTACAAGTTTACTCATTGGTCAAATTTAATATTCTTGATATGACATCGAGTTGTTTATGACTTACGGCTAAAATGAATTAGAGGCATCCTCTAAATAAGAATTATGGCAGGCTTGGCGATTTTATACCATGGTACAAAATAATTAGAGGCAGCCTCTAAATACGAATTATGGCAGGCTCGGCATTTTATACCATGGTACAAAATAATTAGAGGCAGCCTCTAAATACGAATTGTGGCAGACTTGGCGATTTACAGGCATCCTCTAAATAGGGATTATGGCAGGCTCGGCATTTTATACCATGGTACAAAATAATTAGAGGCAGCCTCTAAATACGAATTATGGCAGGCTTGGCATTTTATACCATGGTATATATTATTTAGAGGCAGCCTCTAAATGACGAATTCTGGCAGGGATGGTCAACCATATGTAGATATTTCTGTAAAAGCTTGGTCATTGAAAGACAATAAATGCCGCCAAATATAGCATGCCCAGGGCTCAACTAAAAAAAAATATATATATATGGTTCATAATTATACTGACCTAAGGACGTGGCATAAGGCATATGGGTGTGCATGATGCACTCGGTCCCCCTCGGGCGAATTTCTCGAATACCCAGGTGGATGGCAGGGGCCGTTTCAGTGGGGTTGCTTTCACCCTCTACAACCTCTCCAGCAGAGTTGATTCCAACCAGGTTTGATGCCGTTATCTGTAAATTGCATATTTAGCCTGTTTGAAGTCAATCTGGAATTTAAAACACCCGATTCGCTCTTTCGGATTTTTTTTTTTTTTTTATTTGATGCTCATTCAGATAACCGATTAAGATGTCATCGTTTTAGATAGGTGAGTATAAGTATATAAACAGTGCAACAAAAGTAAGTCCCCCCCTAAACGATGTTTGATATCTTCCAAGATATTTTCCAGATCCTGGTGAATTTTTGCACACACTAGCCCAGTAACCAGCCCCACACGGTATATCAAGGATTAATACGTCGGTGTAGTTGTACGCAAATGAGCATGCGCAAACTGGGAATCGGTCCAATTTTGAAAAGTTCATGAACAGATTAATCCAGACTTTTCAATGTCAAATCGTTATTTCATCACAGAATTCGATCAACCAGTCATGAAATATTCGTGTGGTTGGGCATCCAGGACATGTCAACCACCACAAGAAATTCATGCGGTTTCACATAACGGGTTTTACGTAATTTGATGTCCGAGATGGTCAATAAAAACGGTCTCATACCTGAATATCCCATATTTCTGCCCACAAGTCTTGGGCATTCAGTTGAAGTTCTGTGGTAAACCATGCCTCGTTTATCCAATACGGATAGGGCTGTTGCAATTGGTCTGTTGGAGGCTAACACCCCTGTAAAACAGGTTGCTCGTCGAATGGGGGTAACACCTAAAGCAATTCGCAAATTGCAAGCAAAGTTTCGTGCTACAGGGGATGTGAAGGATCTATCAAAAAGTGGAAGGCCCAGGACGACCACACGACGACAAGATCGTCGAATCGTTAACGTCACACTGAGGAACAGAACGTTATCAGGTATGAGGGCCTCGGTGTGCCACAAAAAAATCGAATACCATTTTCTGATGTAGCGCAGATCCAACTCGTTCCGTTAAACACGACTCACTCACTCCTCAATTCACTTAACTCCCATTCTGAATTTCAGCACGAGAGGTCCGAGATCAAATAAGAGCAGATGCTGGTGCCGGCGCTAGGAGAGTGAGTGCTCAAACAGTTAGGAGACGCCTAAAAGCCGTCGGATTGCGTGCTAGGCATATGGTGAAGAAGGCTTCTCTGCTCCGCCGTCATAAGATAGCGCGTCTGCAGTGGGCAAGAAATCATGTTCGGTGGACCAGACGACAGTGGGGCAATGTTCTCTTCAGTGACGAAACGCGTGTCTGTCTCCGTCACGTTGACGGTAGGAGGCGTGTGTGGCGTCGTCAGGGAGAGCAGCATGCCGAGTGTTGCGTGCAACCAGTAACGGCCTTTGGTGGTGGCAGCGTAATGGTCTGGGCAGGCATTAGTTTGACCGGTAAAACCGATCTGGTGCCGATTCAGGGGAACTTGAGCGCTAATCGCTACGTGACTGAAGTTCTTCGACCACAGGTTTTGCCCTACGCAGGTGCCGTTGGGGATGGATTTGTCTTCATGGACGACAATGCGCGTCCACATCGGGCAAGGATTGTAAATGGCTTCTTCCAAACTGAAGGCATTGACCACATGCAGTGGCCCGCCAGTTCTCCGGATCTCAATCCCATCGAACATCTTTGGGATCAGCTGAAACAATCGGTCTATCGTCGAGTTGGGGTGGAGTCAAATCTTGATGACGTGAGACGCCTGCTTCAGGAGGAGTGGTTAGCCATCCCGCAACGTCGGATCGCAAGCCTCATCAACACCATGCGAGCACGTTGTCGAAATGTCATCCAATGTCGTGGCGGTTACACGCGATTTTAATGATTACTGACCGTCGAGATACGGAGTCAACATGATCGAATTCTGTGATGAAATAACGATTTGACATTGAAAAGTCTGGATTAATCTGTTCATGAACTTTTCAAAATTGGACCGATTCCCAGTTTGCGCATGCTCATTTGCGTACAACTACACCTACGTATTAATCCTTGATATACCGTGTGGGGCTGGTTACTGGGCTAGTGTGTGCAAAAATTCACCAGGATCTGGAAAATATCTTGGAAGATGTCAAACATCGTTTAGGGGGGGACTTACTTTTGTTGCACTGTTTAATAGATGCAGTACATTTAAAACGGAGACTGTATTAGATACAGCATATGGACAAATTACAGGTACTCCTATTTACCGCCAATGCTGCAGTCGACGGACCGACACTCTAGAAATTTCTAGTGTTGATCCGTCGACTGCAGCATTGACGGTAGATAGGAGTACCTGTGGGACAAATTCATAGCTGACATATGACCGTAGATATCACCAGAGCTCTCATGGTGGCATTGTATATGAAGGTACGATCAGATAATTTCTTTCATGGCGACATATAACATCCCAGAAAGTCCATAGCATCTGATCATGGACATACCTCTGACCAATCCAGACCATATGGGTTGACCAGCATCACGCGGCCATGTCCACTCACATCCGGCGCCATGACAGATAAATGGTTGTCCACCCCCTCGTTCAGTCCCAGATAATCCAATGCACGGAAGGCAACCGCGAGGTCAACACGAGACGCATAGTTCTCCTTCGTTGCGTCTTCTGATACTGTAGACAAAGGTTTAGTTGCGAAATATTTACAATGATTTGCTTGGAAACACTTATGGTTTGAAAGCGAGCATTTTAGTGCGTCGAATGCCTGACCCCTTATTATAAGGGAATTATAACAAAGAAGCACGCGTCTTACTTGCCGGATCATCATTCTACGAATCTTCAGAATGGATTGTGAGAGTAAACTGTGTCCGGTACTCGACAATTAGCCAGCAGGTTGGGATGAATGTAGACAATACCGCCAGCATATAACTAAACAGCTGATCACGTCCTGTTCTTTCAAGGTCAATTACGATCATGGTTAGGAATATATTATGCATGGAGCGAGATATGGTGAAAGGCGCTGTGTATACCTGCTTTTGTAAATGGGACTTTGGACACACTCTAATAGTAGGCAGATTAAATATGGTAGAACCGGGTAATATTTAGAGCTGGCGTGTCACGAGATAATTATGCTGTTTTTTATGGAAGCCGATAGCGGCCACTCGCGTTCTCGCTATCTCGCCCTGTAGATTTGGCCAGGCTTTATGGCGAAAATACTAGAATTAGGGGCGCGAATGGCCGATAGCGGCCATCAAAAAGGTCGCGGCACGATAACACGAGAACACGCGAACGATGCCATTAGCGAGTCGCGACCTACCATTCGCGTGTTCTCGTCTTCTCGCATACTCGCCTCAGGGTAGGTCGCGGCACGCGAACACGCGAACGCGCGAATGGCCGATAGCGGCCATGAAAATGGTCGCGGCACGATAACACGAGAACACGCGAATGATGCCATTAGCGAGTCGCGACCTACCATTCGCGTGTTCTCGTCTTCTCGCATACTCGCCTCGGGATAGGTCGCGGCACGCGAACGCGCGACTGGCCGATAGCGGCCATCAAGAAGGTCGCGGCACAATAATATAAATCTGAATATAATTTAATACGAAACGAAATTTAGTATTTTTCCGTTTTACAAAATGAAATCCGATGAAACAGTCAAGCGACAGAGAAAGGAACAGTACTTCATTCAGAAGTTCAAATGTGAATTAAGCTGTTAATAATACCTTTATTGATATATGAACTGTGGAATTGAACAATTAATTATTTCTTTTATGCATGTATCGACTGAAAAAGAAGATGTCAGACAACTCTCGGGAAAAACTAACCCTGCATTTATCAAGTCTGGACGTGTCAGGAAAAACTAACTCAACGGACATGTCATCTTATGTTCAACATCAGGGCAATGCAGCTAATTGTTTAGTTCTTGTGCTGTAGTACATATCATTGTCGGATTATAACAAACTGTTTTACGATTTGGCGACTCCAGTATATTGTAAATATGTCTCCAGTGTCTAATTTGTATAAAAAATGCGTTTCAGCATGTTCAACAGCAAGGCAACTATATGTATATATATAACTTCACATAGGAAAAAAATATATCATTGCTATTGAAAAGACCATAAAATGGACGAAACCGGTTTAGCAGTACAATATACAGTTTAGCTCAAAACTCTACATTTTATTTTTTATTTCGAATTTAATTCGCATACATATCTCCCGATCGCAGTTTGTGCCCCAACATAGCCCCATATTGGCACCTGCTTTTTGACCTAGTTTAGGACTGACAATTTCAATTGGTTAGGACGATTACGGGCCCAGTTGGCCCTCAGAGGCGTGGTACAATGACATCTAGAACAAGAGGCATTTATAATGGTTTGCTTCACTTACACTTTGGCCAAAATGTAAAAAAAGAAAAAACAAAAAAAACAAACGTGTTTCTGGCTTTCAGATCCTATTTTGCGTATTGTTATTTATTTCAGGAAAGTCCCGGTTTAGTGCCACGTCTCGAACCAGAAACATTCATTCTCCAATACAGCCAGAAAAAAGGTGACGGCCAGTTCTGATCATCAATGAAGAGTTATGATGGTCATCATCTTTTAAGGGTGATGATTTTGCCTCATCACCTTTAAAAGGTGATGAGCTAAATTTACACTCATTGCTCATCACTCTTCAGATGTGATGTATATCGTTTTTAAAAGTGATCGTAAAAAAAGAGAGATGGCCCAAACTCATCACTTTCTCGGGGTGATAGTTGTCAACCTTTTCTATCTGTGAACACTATGTGAACAGCTAACGGCCTTTTCTGACTCTCAACATCACATTGCAGACAAATGGAAGGTTGCAGATCTCCATTTGATCAAGGGAGATCGTTCTGCTGATATGTTTGGGGAAAAGGGTGTTGATGCGTATTTTTGAAGGCGACGCGCGAGCTGACATAAACAAGAGTAGAACACGACAGAGCAAAGACCATGTAGTTTCCATCTCTTTATTGATTTTCCTTCATTTTTATATGCTTGCTGATGTTTTTCAAACCAAATTTCGAAAAGAATATTTATTATCTGAGAGTTTTGGGAGTTTCAAAATATAACAGGTTACATGTTTTTTTAAAATTTCGGTAGGCTTGACATCTCCTTTTTCAGTCGATACATGCATAAACAAAATAATTAATTGTTCAATTCCACAGTTCATATATCAATAAAGATATTATTAACAGTTTAATTCACATTTGAACTTCTGAATGAAGTACTGTCCCTTTGTCTGTCGCCTGACTGTATCATCGGATTTCATTTTGTAAAACGGAAAAATACTAAATTTCGTTTCGTATTAAATTATATTCAGATTTATATTATTGTGCCGCGACCTTCTCGATGGCCGCTATCGGCCATTCGCGCGTTCGCGTGTTCGCGTGCCGCGACCTATCCCGAGGCGAGTATGCGAGAAGACGAGAACACGCGAATGGTAGGTCGCGACTCGCTAATGGCATCATTCGCGTGTTTTCGTGTTATCGTGCCGCGACCTTTTTGATGGCCGCTATCGGCCATTCGCGCGTTCGCGTGTTCGCGTGCCGCGACCTATCCTGAGGCGAGTATGCGAGAAGACGAGAACACGCGAATGGTAGGTCGCGACTCGCTAATGGCATCATTCGCGTGTTCTCGTGTTATCGTGCCGCGACCTATTTGATGGCCGCTATCGGCCATTCGCGCGTTCGCGTGTTCGCGTGCCGCAACCCATCCTGAGGCGAGTATGCGAGAAGACGAGAACACGCGAATGGTAGGTCACGACTCGCTAATGGCATCGTTCGCGTGTTCTCGTGTTATCGTGCCGCGACCTTTTCGATGGCCGCTATCGGCCATTCGCGCCCCTAATTCTCGTATTTTCGCCATTTCGCCTGGCCAAATCTACAGGGCGAGATAGCGAGAACGCGAGTGGCCGCTATCGGCTTCCATAGTTTTTGTCCCTATTTCATTTAAATACTGTATTACACAACACGTTTTCAGAGGTTAGGTTTTAGATCAGAAATGCACAATCAGAAAGTTTATGACTAATATAATTTTCATTACATACAGGTCTCTCCTACGTTGCAGAATGTAATTATGCAAGGTAAGTAGTATATAAACGGCATCTTTCGTTCCATTGACCTAATTATTTGTTCCCCCGGGTAAAATTTAAGGGGGTACTTGGTCACGTGACCGGAAGTGACCTTTGACCCCTCCGCATGCGCACAATACTGCATACTAATAATGATGGTCAAAGGTCACTTCCGGTCAGGTGATCGTCACGGGACCAAGTACCCCCTTAAATTTTAGCCGGGGGAACAAATAAGTAGGTCAATGGAACGAAAGATGCCGTTTTTTGACCGGAATTGACCTTTGGGGCATGTATTCCTCCGCGGTGATGCGGTCTGGCGGTGATGCGGTCGCGGGAAGAAACCTCCTCGGACAGAAATTAGTCCGGCGGTGATGTAGTCGCGGGGAGAAGCCTCCGCGGACAGAAAGTAGTCCGGGTCAAAAGGCCATAGGTCACATCCGGGTCAAAGGTCACTTCCGGTCACGTGACGGTCCAGCAATAAGGCTGAGACCCCCGTGACTCCCAATGTGAATCTCCCGGAATGCATGTACGGTCTCTGACAATATCGCCAGCACTATGCCCATGTTAAATGGCCAGTGACGAACCCTCAGTGTCTCCATACAGGTTTCCCCAGAACAGTATTGGCACGAAAAAAATACATGAAACCATGGGAAGTAAGAGTTATAGTAATAAACATAACCTATAGGTGTTGTACCATGTTATTATTACCAGTCTATGATCAGTGCGAAGCTAGGGTCGAGCGTTTATTGTCCAGTATATCTCCGCAAAGGAAAACGCCAAGCTCAACACTTCAACGGCCTGGTGAATTAGCCCAAATGCTCTCATTTTCATAGAATTGTCACTAATTCATGGAAATGCAGTGACGCCCGTCAACGCCTGTCGTTACGCCTTAAAGCTCGTCTCAACGCCTTAACGCCCTAGCTTAACACCCTAACGCCCTATTTGAACACCTTAACTCTCTAGACTAACGCCTTGACGCCATGATGTAGACAGGTGAGAGAACAGCAACAACAACAAGGATGACAAGTCAATCATTTTATTATCCCCTCCAGTACATGATACCCACACCGAGGGAGTCGCGTTGGGTATGTTTACACTTCAAAAATCACAAGCCGTCCTTTGAGAAAGTTCCATCTTTGCTCGGTGTGACCTAAGCATCGTCGGGCAGTTCAGGATATTGTTCGGGCAGCATGTCCTGAAACAGTTGTTTGCGCATTCTTATCGCATTTTCCAGGGCCTCGGTGGGTGGTAAGCCCATATCCTCATTCAAGTGACGCTTGGTCTTCATGATGGACCTGTGCGTGGGGTCACCTTTCATTTCAAGCGGCAGCAGGCTATACCGTTTATAGATGGCCACGTCCTTGGCTGTTTCCCTGATGCAGGACCGCATTTCGGTGTACGCCTGTTGTAAGTTATCCTGTCCACCGTCTTCGATTACCGCAGCATAACTATGAATAGTTTCATGCACAATACGATCCCAGAAGGTATGTTCTGCCTCACTTCCCTGAGATGTAGGCTGACTATCTGATGTCAAGCTCTCCGTATCAGTAGATAGACTCTCAGCAATCTCGGTTTCGGTATCAGTCGGTGAACTCTCATCATGGGGGTGGGTTGCTGCTGCTGAATGGGTGCTGCCAGGTGTGGACTCGGTGGATGGTGTAGGGGTATATGACGCTGCGGTGATCCCTCACCGGGTAACAGGTGAGTCGTCAGCCGGTGATCTTCGGGGGTATGGGCTTTTAAATCTACGAACAGATAGCCGTATGGAACACTTGTCGCCCCTTGGAACGCCTGCATGAAATGGCCGATGTTCTGAGGATAAATTCGACTACCAAACACACGGATTTGTGCTCTGTCGATGGGATGGGAGAACAACACAAAGTATTGGCAGTTCAAGGCAATATCTCTGGACGTCTTCCCTTGAGGAAAGAGATTCTGAGTCAAATAGATGACGGACAGATTGCGATGTTGGGACCCTTTGGTGAATAGGTCCGCGATTTTCGAATTGTCCTTGGCTGCACTCATCAGGTCATCTAGCACTACCACGTTGGTTTGCTGGGGTCGAAGTAATACGCTTGATCGATATCGTGAGGAATTCCTGGGACGAAACTCACATTGCCTTGTGCAAGCCTATTTGTAAACCAGGGAATTCGACGCCGGTAGAAACCAGAAGATGAATTGTAGCATGTACCATGTTCAGTTCGTGGGAGAGAACGATGAATGCATATAGAGGGTAGCCATTTCACACTTAAATAGAAACATTGAACTGACTTTTGTAAACAAGCGACCTGCAAACAAAACAATATAAACAACAAACAATATGAACAGATGAGATGGTTCCTCCCCAACTAAATGACAAAGACAGACAGCACCTTAACTAGATTTGCAGGTACTTTCTCCAGTCAACAGAAATCATTGCTCGACAGGTCTAGTTTGCAATATGGCATTCTGTATTCGCGTAGTTTCGTACGAGGGCTGCCATTGGCTGTAACATCATACAACGCGTGTCGAAGCTGGGGTTGCCACACCTTCCTCTAAGAATTTCATTTCAGGACGTCTTTCCACATCAAGTAGGGCCGCTCACCGTCATCGTATAGGGATGCTCTAATACTCTCGTGTGTGACGTAGGTGTTGATCGTTCTTCGCGCGTACTTTGAATTTGCGCGTTATCGGGACTCTGTTCCGTGAGATGGCTTCGCTGTATACGATTATTATGTATGGAAAGCAAATGTCTATGTAGATTAAATGACGTGGAAAATGACTTCGAACACAAGTGACATGCGTAAACCATGGCTCTCGTCTCCACGAACACCAGGCGTATAATGAAGCTTTCACAGATGCATGTCGTGTTTATATGCAAGAGCTCGGAGCTCGGGGATGGGCCAGTTGGGTGTTTGGACCTCGGAGCTCGGGAATGGGGTAGTTGGGAGCTCGGAGCTCGGGGATGGGACAGTTAGGTGTTTGGAGCTCGGAGCTCAGGGAAGGGGGATTTGGGTGTTTGGAGCTCGGAGCTCGGGGATGGGGCAGGCGAGAGCTCAGAGCTCGGGGCCCCAAAATTGTTGCTTTCTATATACGGCCAGACTGCGCATGCGCGGAATGGTGAAAACAGAAGAGACACCCATCCCGTTGGATGGACCCTCACGTATGCTTCACATTGACACCTCACTCGGCCCAATAGTGGCCCACCTAGACTCCAAAACGTCTATTTCCATACGCTTTGTCTACTGCGCATGCGCAGAATGACGTCAGTTCCACGTGTCACCCATCCGGTCGGATGCTCCCTCACGTATGCTTCACATCGATACCTCACTCGGCCCAATCGGACCACTAGGGCCCCTCTCGCCTCCAAAACGTCCACCCAGTGCTATTTACCCACTACGCATGCGCACAGTGACTTTTTCCAAAAAAGTTTCAACCAATTGCTTCGGGACCCCGCCCATCGTGTTCTACGTGGCGAGTCGTGAAAAACAAGATCCCACAACGTGAAGATCACGTCACCGGAAGTGACATTTGACCCTGCGCACTGTTATTAATATGCGGCATTATGCGCATGCACAGGGTTCAAAAGTCACTTCCGGTCACGTGATCGTCACCACCCCTATATGAAAGCGTACACTGTGCAACTATTATTTGAACTGTCTGTTCAGTGTAACAGGTAATGAACGGACGACGTTACAGAATGCTTCGACATGTTCCCAGACCAGCCGAGTTTATTCAGAGCTCTGAAGTCAAAACGGATACATACAAATGATTTTACGGAGGATGAAATATTATATATACACCACCCGCTGACTCGCATCAATTTGCTCATATCTGAGTCTATTCAGAGAGGTCATGAATGTGATTCTGAGCCAAAAATAGGTCTGAGTTATGGCAAACCCCCATTCCGCCACAGTACGGCTTCCTCAGACGAACCATCACAGCCAGAAAAGGGATGATGGTCCATCACCTTTTTATGGTGATGATGCCTGTTCATCACCCTTTAAAGGTGATGAAAAAGGGTGATGACCAATGTTGTCATCCTTTTAGGGGGGTGGCCCAGGTCGTCACCCTTTGAGGGTGATAGCCATTACCCTTTTAGGGCGATGACCTAAGCATTTGCACTTATTGCTGATCACCCTTTTAGGGAGATAGCCGTCACCCTTTTAAGGTGATAGCCATTGTCCCTTTAAGGAGATGGTGGAAAAGGGTGAAGGCTCTAACTCAAACCCTTTTTGGGGTGATGCTGTCATCACCATTTTAGATTGATAAGTATCACCATTTTCCTGGCTGTTATGGATAGATATTCTGATTCTGATCCAGAAATCATGCCATGGCGACTCATGTGTGGATTTTCACGAATCACTGTGTTTTCCTTTGCCTTGCGCAAGCCTATTCGTAAACCAGGGAATTCGACGCCGGTAGAAACCAAAAGATGAATTGTAGCATTACCATGTTCAGTTCGTGGGAGAGAACGATGAATGCATATAGAGGGTAGCCATTTCACACTTAAATAGAAACAATGAACTGAATTTTGTAAACAAGCGAACAAAACAATATGAACAACAAACAATATGAACAGATGAGATGGTTCCTCCCCAACTAAATGACCACCAAAGACAGCACCTTAACTAGCTTTGCAGGTACCTTCCCCAGTCATCAAAAATCATGGTTCGACAGGTCTAGTTTGCAATATGGCCTACCAGCACACCAAGGGTCAACCCACCAGCCTGATTCTTCGTGTCAGCACAAGCACCAACTATAGTAGATTTCAATCTAGAAGGTGCTATCAGTTATAACATGGGCAATTAACTTAGGCTCAGATAAACCGCAGTGATCGATTATAGTCAATATAGAGAAAAAGTTGTCCTCAGCATTTCACTAGCTTTCTCACCAAAATCAATAACACAAAAACAAACTGGCACTAAGTCTCAGAAAAGATATATACACAGCTGTGAAGGACTGCCAAAAAATAAAACAACCGTACTTCAGGCTTTCTGTCAGGGAGTTAAGAAGAGCTGAATTGGTGCGAAATTTCGTCCAAACAGCGGAGAGAAGATACTCTGACTTCACGGCCCAATCAGGTTTAACGGAAACCGTATCCATGACAAGCTGTTCAAGGTCATACACACCCGACGTCATGAACCATTCTGGTTGTCGTTGAATCCGTAGTGATCTCCTGAGCAATGGAACCGTTCCGCAACATCCGTCACTATTTTCTGAAATACGGGTGGCCCCAAACAGCATCAGTTACCACTTCTACAGTTGGGTACATTACAAGACTTGTCCAGGTCCCTGATTACCTGCACTAGCACCAATAGTCCCGTCCATCTGCTTCACCACTACATCCTCGGATACCATTCCCTCACCCACTTCGGACTCCTCTATCCCACCACCAACTAGGTAGTCGTCAGCTACCGACTGTATACAAGTAAAAAATCTAGGTAATTTACCTACCTCTTTGCCGTCCAACTCACTACTGACCTTAGTATGGAGGTCATTCAGTAGCATCAGGAGCACCGTGAACGCTAGAAGAGCAGGTTCTGGCTGTGACTCCACCATGTATACAGGTTCTTCCCATTTGACATGTAATTTATCATAACAGTGGAGATTCGTTTTTTTCTGACCAACACCTCATCCCCAGGTCTCAACACTTCTTCTGCTATTGCTTTTGGCTAGGATCACGAGCAGATGCCAGTTCAAATGCTCTATTCAAGTGTTTCTGTAGGTTGGCAACATATTCCTTATGGGTCTCTGCCTCACCGGTTGTTTAATCCAGAGCAAACTACATTGACAGCCTTGCTTCGGCACCAAACAGCTGGGAAAGCGGTGATTTCATGCTTCGTACAATTGTACGCAATAACTACTTTGGTTATGTGGTCCTTCCAGGCAAACTTTTTCTCCGATGGCATGGTTTCCTGCATGTTCTCTAAGGTCCTCGGATCAAAGGCTTAGTCATAGGCTTGAAAATTCCTCCCCTGGTACGAATGCAGAGGTGACGGCACACCATAATAGACAACAACCTTTAGCCGTTGTCTTTGCAGTTTGATTACGGGAAGGTAATGGCCTGGGATAAATGGTCTGTTATCACCACAATGATCTTAAAGTCTCTCGATGCAGGTTCCAGCGTCCGGGAGTGAATACATGTAGCTCCATTGGTTGGCTTGACTGAATACTAAGAGGGGCTCGGTGTGGCAGATTATCAGCCTTCTGTCATGCGACTTTCCTCTCAACATCCTAGCCCATCCCTGGTCAATCGAGCGAAACTGGACTGAGTCTAAAGTCGTATCCCTACCAAGATGGCCCATTTCGACATGCAAGCTACTCGGCATCTTCTGCCTGCACTCCGCCGGCAATACTATTCTGAACACCATCTAACCACTTAAGTAGTATATAAAAACCCGATTCCTTAGTATTTATGCAAATGAGATGAATTTGTGGCGGTCACGTGGCGGCTCTCGTCCAATCAGAAGCGAGTATTTCAAATCCGTCACAGAGCTCTCAGCCAATCAGAAGCGAGTATTTCAAATTGACCAAAAAGCTACCTCCAGTACAGAAGAGTTCCAATTTTTCCAGGTCAAAAATAGTTCCATGTATTCATCCGCGGTGATGCGGTTTTGGTGGTGATGCGGTCGCGGGAAAAAGCTTCCGCGGAGAAAAAGTAGCCCCTAGATAAAATGGTCCGATGGGGTCGAGTGAGGTATCAAAGTGAAGCTTAGGTGAAGGGGCATCTAATGGGCTGGGTGTGGGGCTGAACTATCGGCATTCTGCGCATGCGCGGTGGCCCAAGGGTATGAAAATAGCCGTTTTGGAGCTAGGGGAGCCACTAATGGGCCGATGGAGTTCTATGAGGTATCAAAGTGAAGCATTCTTGAAGGGGCATCTGATGGGCTGGGTGTGGGGTTGAAATATCGGCATTCTGCGCATGCGCGGTGGCCGAAGGGTATGGAAATAGACGTTTTGGAGCTAGGGGAGCCACTAATTGGCCGATGGAGTTGTATGAGGTATCAAAGTGAAGCCTATGTGAAGGGGCATCCAGACATGGGTGGGTGCATGTAAAATTTTTCCTGAAAAAATACGGAACACGGACTTTATCGAAAAACCTGGGAAAATGCCTATATGGGGTATGGGGGGTATATAGGTCGCCGGGCTTAACGGGGCTTGCCTATCAATAGAGTTATCTCCCCCTAGTTCCAGGGTGGGTGTATGTAAAATTTTTCCTGAAAAAATACGGAATACGGACTTTATCCTAAATTACGGGAAAATGCCTATATGGGGTATGGGAGGTATAGGATCATGTTTGTCCTGGGAAACCTACTTCTCGACATTTGCGGTATGGGTTGTGGGGTCGCGTTTTCTTAGTCTCGTCATTTAGAACATGATAGGAAGTGTCCCGGCACGAATCGGTGAAATTTTTGAAAAAAGTCACCGAGCCCCATATAGGCCCATACTGGGGTATAGGATCAATGTTTGTCCCCCTGGGAAACGTACTTCTATACATTTGCGGTAGGGTTATGGGGTCTCGTTTTACTCGTCTCGTCAAGACAAACATGATAGGAAGTGTCCCCGTGCGAATCGGTGAAATTTTTGAAAAAGTACGATATAGCCCCATATAGATATATATATATAAATATATATTCCCATACTGGGGTATAGGTTCAATGTTTATCCTACTGGGAAACCCACTTCTATACATTTGCGGTAGGGTTGTGGGGTCTCGTTTTTCACGTCTCGTCATGTAGAACATGATAGGAAGTGTTGCGGAGCGAATCGGTGAAATTTTTGAAAAAAGTCACCAAGGCCTGGGTAGGCCCATAGGCCTTTATACTGCATGGCTATGGGCTATAGACCCATACGGGGTGGACATGTTGGAGTCTAGGTGAGCCCCTAATGATCCTATGAGGTCGTATGAGGTCTTATTTTGAAGCTCTCATGCAGGAGCATCCGACTGGGCTAATGGTTTGTCCGTGTTCAATAGTCTGCGCATGCGCAGTCCGGCCGTAGTATAGAAAACAGGCATTTTGGGTGCTATGTAGGGGTGTGTTTGGGATAGAGATGGGCTATTCACTGGTCGAATGGGTCGTGTGAGGTGTGAAAGTGAAGCTTGTGTGGGGTAGAGTCAGAATGGTGTGTTTTTGAATGCAAGTCGCGTTAATCTGCGCATGCGCAGTTGGTTGTAGTAAGTAAAGTGGCCATTTTGGGGCAGTGAAGGAAGGTATTTGGGGTCGAGATGGGCTATTCACGGTTCGAATGCGTCCTGGAAGGTGTCATCTTGTAGTTCTCGGGGTGTACATTCCGATTTGAGGGATGTTCCGTCATCTGTGACGTCATCAGTGACGTCATCGGTACGAGTAGTAGCGAAAGTGGCCATTTTCGGGCAGTACATGAAGGTATTTGGGGTCGAGATGGGCTATTCACGGTTCGAATGCGTCCTGGAAGGTGTCATCTTGTAGTTCTCGGGATGTACATTCCGATTTAAGGGATGTCCGCGTCATCTGTGACGTCATCAGTGACGTCATCAGTACGAGTAGTAGCGAAAGGGGGCATTTTGGGTGCTATGTAGGGGTGTGTTTGGGGTAGAGATGGACTATTCACGGTTCGAATGGGTCGTGGAAGGTGTCAAAGTGAAGCTTGTGTGGGTTAGAGTCAGGATGGCGTGTTTTTAAGTGCAAGTTGCGTCAATCTGCGCATGCGCAGTTGGTTGTAGTAAGTAAAGTGGCCATTTTGGGGCAGTACATGAAGGTGTTTGGGGTAGAGAAGGACCATCCTTGGTCCGAATGCGTCGTGTGAGGTGTCATTTTGTTGCTCTCGGGGTGTACATTCCGATTTGAGAGATGTCCGCGTCATCTGTGACGTCATTGATGACGTCATCGGTACGAGTATTAGCGAAAGTGGACATTTTGGGGCAGTACAGGAAGGTATTTGGGGTAGGGATGCTTCATCCTCAGTCCGAATGCGTCGTGTGGGGCGTCATTTTGTAGCTCTCGAGGTGTACATTCCGAGTTGAGGCATGTCCGAAGCATCTGTGACGTTATTGTTGACGTCATCAGTAGGAATAGTAGCGAAAGTGGACATTTTGGGGCAGTGAAGGAAGGTATTCGGAGTAGAGAGGAACCATCCTTGGTCCGAATGCGTCCTGGGAGGTGTCATGTTGTAGCTCTCGGGGTGTAGACCCCAATTTCAGGGATAGACACAGCATCTGTGACGCCATTGGTGACGTCATCAGTACGAGTAGTAGCGAAAGTGGGCGTTTTTTAGCAGTGAAGGTTGTTACTTGGTGTAGACATGGACCATCCGCGGTGCGAATGCGTCGTGTGAGGTGTCACCTTGTAGCAACGCCCACCAACGCCATTCAACGCCCTGGTGAAATAGCTCAGAAGCTCTGATATTCCATGGAATTGTCACTAATTCTTCGAAATGCAGTGACGCCCTCGACGCCCGTCGTTACACCTTAACACTCTAACATAACGCCATGATATAGACCGGAGAGAGAACAACAAGAGCAACAACAACAACAAGGATGACACATGAGAGAACAACAACAACAAGTTTTTTCATATAGTTTATTCTCCCCAATGTTACATCATACCCACGCTGGGGGAGCCGCGTTGGGTATATTTACAATTCAAGAAGATTCTTTTCCAATCAGAGGCCACCATTTGCAAGTTTCATATTCGTTCCTGTCCGTTAGATGTATTCTCGGCTACTCTTGTCCAATCAGAAGTCGCCATTTCAGAAAGTTCCATCTTCGGCCATGTTCGCTCTGAACCGTTTGTTCCAATCGTCATCGGGCAGGCCAGGATACCGTTGAGGCCACATATACTCAGATAGTTGTTTGTGCATTCTGAGTATCTATCAGTGCATGGGTGAATACTTTCATCCGATGGGGATGGTGGTCAGTTTAACCACTAAGAACGTAACATTGGTCACCCTCTCCACTTGCCATTTTGTGTTGGGCGTTGTTGTTGGGCCCATTCCAAACTATCCACGCTGTCCAGTTCCTTCAGCATCGTCGCCAGTGACGCACGATGGATAATGGTGAAAGGCTGGTCAAACACCCGGGTATTATTGCTGGGATAAAAGTAACGGAGCTGGTCTGTCTCTTTATGGCGAAGAATGTATCCAAAAGTGAGATTTAACTTGAAGGCTGTATCTTGGTCGTTGAAGATGGCTTCCACGTAGCTACGTAGACGGATGTTTTCTTCCAACCGGAAATTATATAAGTCCAATATCGGGCGATGCCGATGAAAACAGTGTCGGATCATGTACCAATGGCGTCGATACATCTCACGCACTGGATGATCTTCGGGTAAGAGATCGCTGGGAACATCCACCGCATCTTCCAGAAAAGGTTCGATGTTGTCAGGCGTATGACTCGAAACCGTAACGGTGGAGTCCGGCTGGAAATCCAGGCTCTTCTGAACTGTGGGTACAGGCGGGCTCTCCGTCATCGCATCACCCGTGGCGTTCGTCTCCCCGGGCTTATCTTCACTGGGTCTGACCTTTTGCGGCTCCTCTTCAGTAGGAAGTTCTCGCCCAAATCGTAGAGACGGGACATGAATCAAACGCTGATGCCGTCTTAACTGACTGCGTCGTTTGAAGAGTTGACCACATTCATAACATTGTTCCTTCGCACCCTCGTGGAGTGAGCGTTCGTGGCGCAGTAAAGCATCTTCCCGATTAAATGACCATGCGCAGGTTATACAAGAATATAGTGTACCAGTGTGGGTGGAGGCCTCGTGACGTCGCAAGTCTTCTGGGCGAGTAAACTGCTTCTGGCAAGTTGTGCAAGTGAACATCTTGGTAGTTGACAGAGTATCGGATGAAACGACCAGGCCGCTTCCCTTTTATAGTACGCTAGCTGGTGATCTATTTTTAGCACACTCAGTTCAACTACCCCAAGTCGAGGACCAGACATATAGAGTATGTATTGCATGCTATGGTATTCATCAGTGCAAGGGTGGCACATTCAGCCGATGGGGGTGGTCGGTCAGCTTGGTAAAGAAAAACGTGACATTGGTCACCCTATCTACGACCCATTGTGTGTTGGGGCTTTGTTGTTGGGCCCATTCCAAGGGATCCACGGTGTCCAGTTTCTCCAGCATTGCCTCTAGCGACGCCCGGTTAATGATGGTAAACGGTTGGTCAAATACCCGGATGTTACTGCTCGGGTAAAAATATCGGGCTGCTTGGTCTGTGTCCTTATGCTGCAGCACATAACCAAACGCCAGATTCAACTTGAAGGCCGTAGTTTGATCGTTGAAGATGGCTTTTACGTAGCTGCGTAGGCGGGTGAGGTTGGTCAGTCGGAAATTGTAGATATCTTGAATGGGGCGATGACGGTAGAAACAGTGCCGGATCATGTGCCAATGGCGCCGATAGATGTCACTCACTGGATGGTGTTCGTGTAACAGATCGCTAGGAACATGTATGGGTTCGTCCACGAAGTGTACTTTGCTCTCCTCGTCGTGCAAAATCTGGCCCAATGTCTTGTCGTCGGAATTTGACTGTTGAATTAGGGCGACATCATCATCTTCAACCCTCGTGCGATGGGTGGGAGTTCCCGCTTTCTCGATACTGGTGCCTACGGACTCTTCTACCTGCAGACGTGACTGCAGAACAGGGTGTCGTGTGCGTTGGTGTCGCAGCAACTGACTGGTCAGTTTGAAAATCCGACCACATTCTTCGCATGGACGCTTGGGTACTTCATGGCGTGCACGTGTGTGGCGCTGTAAATGATCTGGGCGCTGAAACGACGGTGTACATATCGTACAGCTATGCCGGGCGGTTCCTTCGTGCTTGGTAGCCTCATGGCGGCGCAAGTCGTGCAGACGAGTGAATGCTTTCGAGCACGTAGTACAAGTGAACATCTTGGTGGTTGACAGAGTGTCTGATGAAACGACCAGGCCGCTTCCCTTTTATAGCACGCTAGCTGGTGATCTATTTTTAGCACACTCAACCGAACCCCCACAAACAGGTCAGTACCATCTCCTTTCCTTCAATTCACATCGAAAGTGACAAAAATATGCAAGAGCTCCGAGCTCGCCGAGCTCTTGGAGCTCCGGAGCTCCGACGCCACCACTGGGCGTTGACGGGCGTTGCTACAAGAGAACTCGGAGCTCCGGAGCTCCGGAGCTCCGGAGGTCACTTCCGCTTCCGTTCACGTGACCGGAACTGACCTTTGACCCCGGCGCGCAAAGGTTTCCACCGATGACGTCACCGATGACGTCACAGATGACGGGAACACCCCTCAAATCGGAATGTACACCCCGAGAACTACAAGATGACACCTTCCAGGACGCATTCGAACCGTGAATAGCCCATCTCGACCTCAAATACCTTCATGTACTGCCCCAAAATGGCCACTTTACTTACTACAACCAACTGCGCATGCGCAGATTAACGCGACTTGCATTCAAAAACACACCATTCTGACTCTACTCCACACAAGCTTCACTTTGACACCTCACACGACCCATTCGAACCGTGAATAGCCCATCTCTATCCCAAACACACCCCTACATAGCACCCAAAATGCCTGTTTTCTATACTACGGCCAGACTGCGCATGCGCAGACTATTGAACACGGACGAACCATTAGCCCAGTCGGATGCTCCTGCACGAGAGCTTCAAAATAAGACCTCACTCGACCCCATTGGACCACCAGGGGCTCACCTAGACTCCAACATGTCCACCCCGTATCGCCCTATACACCCATAGCCATGCAGTATAGGCCTATGGGCCTACCCAGGCCTTGGTGACTTTTTTCAAAAATTTCACCAATTCGCTCCGCAACCCTACCCATCGTGTTCTAAATGTCGAGACGTGAAAAACGAGACCCCACAACCCTACCGCAAATGTCGAGAAGTGGGTTTCCCAGGGGGACAAACATCGGTCCTATACCCCAGTAT
This sequence comes from Hanleya hanleyi, assembly GCA_036873755.1. Lineage (NCBI taxonomy): Eukaryota > Metazoa > Mollusca > Polyplacophora > Lepidopleurida > Hanleyidae > Hanleya > Hanleya hanleyi. Next base: position 4,306 of record JAVTVY010024842.1, on the reverse strand, counting down.
GGGAATATATATTTATATATATATGTCTATATGGGGCTATATCGTACTTTTTCAAAAATTTCACCGATTCGCACGGGGACACTTCCTATCGTGTTCTACATGACGAGACGAGTAAAACGAGACCCCACAACCCTACCGCAAATGTATAGAAGTACGTTTCCCAGGGGGACAAACATCGGTCCTATACCCTAGTATGGGACTATATGAGGCTCGGTGACTTTTTTCAAAAATTTCACCGTTTCGCTCCGGGACACTTCTTATCATGTTTGTTTTGACGAGACTAAGAAAACGAGACCCCACAACCTATACCGCAAATGTGGAGAAGTAGGTTTCCCAGGATGGTCCTATACCTCCCATACCCCATATAGGCATTTTCCCGTAATTTAGAATAAAGTCCGTATTCCGTATTTTTTCAGGAAATTTTTTACATACACCCACCCTGGAACTAGGGGGAGATAACTCTATTGACAGGCGAGCCCCGTTAAGCCCGGCGACCTATATACCACCCATACCCCATATAGGCATTTTCCCAGGTTTTTCGATAAAGTCCGTTTTCCGTTTTTTTTTTTTCAGGAAAAATTTTACATGCACCCACCCATGTCTGGATGCCCCTTCACATAGGCTTCACTTTGATACCTCATACAACTCCATCGGCCAATTAGTGGCTCCCCTAGCTCCAAAACGTCTATTTCCATACCCTTCGGCCACCGCGCATGCGCAGAATGCCGATATTTCAACCCCATACCCAGCCCATCAGATGCCCCTTCACGAATGCTTCACTTTGATACCTCATAGAACTCCATCGGCCCATTAGTGGCTCCCCTAGCTCCAAAACGGCTATTTCCATACCCTTCGGCCACCGCGCATGCGCAGAATGCCGATATTTCAACCCCACACCCAGCTCATTAGATGCCCCTTCACATAAGCTTCACTTTGATACCTCACTCGACCCAATCGGACCATTTTATCTAGGGACTACTTTTTCTCCGCGGAAGCTTTTTCCCCGCGACCGCATCACCACCAAAACCGCATCACCGCGGATGAATACATGGAACTATTTTTGACCTGAAAAAATTGGAACTCTCCTGTGCTGGAGGTAGCTTTTTGGTCAATTTGAAATACTCGCTTCTGATTGGACGAGAGCTCTGTGACGGATTTGAAATACTCGCTTCTGATTGGACGAGAGCCGCCACGTGACCGCCACAAATTTGCATAAATAATAGGGAATTTGCTGTTTACCTACTACTAACATGTATACCAAGAATCTATGCCTTCGTCATATAGCTGGCGAGACAGTAAATATGCCTCTTTTGGCAAACTATTATCATCTAGGCTTGTCAAATGTGTACAATATTTATAAATTGTGATTAAAAGGTCCATTGTTATTGGAGTTCGACCCAGATCTCCTCTAACTGCGTTTTAGAGTGTACGCCAAGGGCATACAGTTACTTGCAGAACTTAAGATGTAATTTTTCAGCAGGAATATTTTTTAACTGTTTAAAAAGATATAAGCCTTTAGATTGGCAACTTTTGCTATTGACGGATGATCCCCAAATTTCTCCACCATACAACAGGATATTTTTAACAGTGTGGTCAAATATATGAAATAATGTTGACACACTTGGTTGGTTGCCATTAAGAGATTTTATTAAGTGGAAAAAAGCTTTTAGTCCCTTAGAATATAAATCCTCTTTCGCTTGTGAAAATGACCCAGATTGTTGAAAGGTCAAACCTAAATACGTGTAATTCAATTCAATTCAATTCAATTCAATTTATTTGCACTTTACGTCCATTAAGGACAGTGTACAAAACAATAAACAAAATGACATTAACACATTTGCATCATATAGGTAGACGTATATATGATATAGACAGTCTCCGTTATTAGATATAACAGTGTTTCCTGTAATTAAAAAGAGAATGACAATTACTTTGCCGTCAGTATTTTTCTTTTACGCAACTCAAAACATGTAGATATATATTTGCAAACACGAAAGTGCTATTTGGATCAAGTATGAATTGAAATAATTCGGAGGTCGGAACAACCGGTGTATTAATATCTCGGAAAAACTCCGTTCGTTCTTGAGTATATAAAGGACATACAAGAAGAAAATGGTTCTCATCTTCAACAAGGCCTAAATTACAAACCTTGCATAGTCTTTCAGTAACAGGATTAGATTTATTTTTATTTTTGTATCTACCTACTTCAATTTCAAGATAGTGAGTACTCAATCTCAGATACGTTAATTGCTTGCGTAAACTACGTTGTTTCATAAGTTGCAGGTATGGAGAGAACTCAATTTTTGACTTAATTTTGCTGTAAGTTCGTAACTTCGCATCAGTTGGTGTAGTAATACTACGAAAATATACATCGAAGGCAGATGTCAACATCTCTTTAACCTCTAGAATAGCGAAATTTGGCTGATTAGTAAAATCAGGTCTAGAGGCCAATGCAAAGTGGATAATAAACGAACGATGCCAAAGATGCTGTTTTGTTAGGTAGATTACGGTCGGCAAGAAAAGCTTGATAGGCTAGCCTGGAGTTTTCCATGTTACCAAGCCTATAACCCAGAACTTTAATGTAGCAATGCATCAATTGAAGATGGGTAAACCCCTAACTCAGCCAGTGGTCCTATATTTGTACTTTTTCTAGGAACCTCTAGCATCGATTTACATAGCTTGATTGTGGCTAAGTTACATGGTGAGTTATGCCAATTATTAAAGATGTTGGCGTGCTTAGGGTATAGTTGGTCCATACTCCAAATTTCAGCTGCATAGAGCATAATTGGTTTGACTACCGACTGGTATAGCCTAAGTAGGACTTCAATTGGAACATCATCTGTCTTGAACAGACTATGCTTAATTTTGTACCAAGCACGCAATGATTTAGTTTTAAAATTCATGGCAGCAAGTTTATATCTACCCATATAACTGAACGTAAGGCCAAGATATGTATATTGCTCCACAATTTCAAGGCTGTTGTTGTTATAGTAAAACTTGAATTTCTTTTGAGCGCTTTTGAAATTCGAACCGAACACCATAATTTTCGTTTTAGTGTGATTCAACCGGAGCTTCCAATCTTGAGTGAATTTCAGTAATTTATGCAGGTTACTTTGAAGTCCTTCTGGTGTTTCTGATAGTAAAATTAAGTCATCTGCGAATAATAAATGTGTGACACTAACATCATTTAAAGCAGGAGCATTGACGTCATCAGATAAGTAGTACTGAAGATCATTAAGATATATATTGAATAGCATCGGACTACACACACACCCCTGTTTTACTCCGATATGCGAGTCCACAGCATCAGATATGCCTTTGTTTGTTTTGATAAAATATGAGTTTTTGGAGTATAAACTCTGGATAATGTTAAATACCTTACCAGCAATGTTATGAGTCTGCAGCTTGTACAGCAAACCCGGCCTGAGTACAGTCATTTCCCCTCTGTCATTTCCCCCCCTGTCATGTTCCCCCCCTGTCATTTCCCCCCCCCCCTGACCTACATTCACCCGGCCTCCATACTGTATCGAACGCCTTGTTGAAATCAATGAAACATACGAACAATTTCTTATTAGCCGATCTATATTTTGAAATCGGTGTCCTAAGGATAAATAAATTGTCAGTAGTTCGGAAATCCTCTCTAAAGCCACATTGGGCCTTGTCAATTAGATTATGAGACTAGATAGTTTGTGATTCTATTATTTATTACTGTAAGAAATAATTTACTGAGACAACTACTGAGGGCGATTCCTCGGTAGTTATTGGGATCTGACACACCACCCTTTTTATAAATAGGTAAAAGATATGCTGCCTGCCAACTATGAGGGAAGCAACCCGACTCGAATATAAGGTTAAATAGTTTTAATATATGATCTATTAAAATGTGAGAGCTATAGCTTTTAGCATTTCGTTCAGAACCATATCCGGTCCACTAGATTTCTTGTTTTTAAGTTGTTTAATTGCTTTTGTTATTTCCAAAACTGAAATAGCTGTGTCTAGGGATTCATTTGGAGAGTATTCTCCAGCATTAAGACATTCTTCTATATGTTGATGGAAGTTCTCGTTAGGTATTGGGTCGGCATTCAGATTAGTGAAATGGGCATGCCAGGTTTTAAGATCAATGTCACCTTGGGGGTCATCTGATGTATCTTGTGTCAGTTGTCTAATCAGCTTCCAGTATTCACGAGGATTGTTTTGTGACAAACTTTCTATTTCATTTAGAAGTTTACTTCTGAACTGCCGTTCTTTCCAATGAGTTAGTTTTTTGTAACGTTTTTTCCAATAATAGAAAGTATGAGCTAGTTCT